>WBMZ01011176.1:0-171848 GCA_013400975.1 Atrichornis clamosus
ACACAAACCCACCACAGGAGTGACTGAAGTCACTTAATGTGTTCAGTGTGAAGGAGACTGAGGGGAGACCTCTTTGCAGTTTCCTTATGAGGGGAAGAGGAAGGGCAGACACAGATCTTTTCTCTGTGATGAGCAATGATGGGACCCGAGGGAATGGCCTGGGGCTGTACCAGGGGAGTTTTGGATCAGATGTTAGGAAAAGGTTTTTCACCCAGAGGGTTGCTGAGCACTGGAACAGGCTCCCCAGGGAAGTGGTCACAGCACCAAGCCTGGCTGAGTTCAAGAAGCGTGTGGACAATGCTCTCAGGCACATGATGTGACTCTTGGGGATGGTGCTGTGCAGGGCCAGGAATTGGACTTGATGACCCTTGTGGGTCCCTTCCAACTCAGGATATTTATGAATCTATGATAATTCCAGTTAATAGTTCAGGAATCTGTGGTCCTCTTAGACTCATAAATCTAAATTGCAGTCAGTCATCAAAATAAAAATAATGAACAAAGACTGTAGATCTAGCCCTAAAATTCTTTATCTCTAGATGGGCAAAACTATGATCCAGGATCAGAGTACTGATATGTGATGGAACTGGAACCCCACATCTAAACCTCTTCAGACCCGCAGACCTTAGTTTTCCAATGTAGTGCATGTGAGGTCATCATAACTATGGAAGGAAATTCCAAGATCTACCCCTGGGTAGAGGTGAGGCTTTCCAGGTGTAGATTGTATGCTTAACACTATTTTTCTATTTGGAAGGTCAAAATCCATCATACAGATATTAGGACTGACCTGTTCACTGAGCACTTTTTTGCCTCCATGTGGATAAATGGATTGGCATAGAAGTTATTCTGCTATACGGTTCCACAGAAAAATTCTCACTGTAGAGACAGTATTGAGTATTGCCACTCTTATTGCAGATAGATATCTGCACAAGAGCCTGTTTTGTATGACAGTAGTAGAACTCATTGTACCACAACTACACTGATTTCAATCCTCATGCAAAGCAGCCAGTTACAATCCTGTGATCAGACTAACAGGAGGTCCACAGGGTTCTATTTCTGCTTAAAAAAAGATTTTTAGTTTTCAAGTGATAGTGATCATGATAAAATCCCAGCTACAATCCCTTCAAGGAAAAAAACCTATTTCAACAAGTAAAAATTATTACCAGTGCCTAAAATCACTGTGGCTGTTCACCAGTTTCTTGCCAATGTGAATAGTATAAAATGATGTCCTGGAAGTCAAATTTGAACGAGGTGGATTAACAGGAGACAGGAACATATCTAACTACTACGAGCAAGTAAGTGGACCACTGTAAAAATTACCATAGAAAGGAGGTTTGGCAAGGATTCAAATGTTATGCTTACAGTAGAATCAAAGCTGCTTGGCATAAAAGTACCTCTAGCAGGAAAGAGTTTTCTGTGAGGAATTAAAAGAGGGCAATTAAATTAACAAGTGTTTGTCTGTCATCCTATCAAAATATAAAAGTAATAGTGAATGAGAGGCTTCATATGCTCATCAGAAAAATGAAGATGTTGAGATAGACTCATGCAGTGACAAAGTCCTTGGAAGCCTCTGTAGGTACCTGACCAGCCTCTGGGGCACACTCTGAACCCTACATGTACAAATATAGCTGTAAGAGCCAACGCACACCTGGCCCACACACACTCCTACATGGTCCCCGGATCACTGCAGAATAATACAGAGCAGTATGATGCATGTATGTCTCCTGAATAAGTCCAGACTGGATTATATCAAAGTCCTGCATTCCTGGAAGGCACTCCAGAACCCCTCCCCTGGATCTATCACAGATCAGCTGAGGTACCCTGCCACAGTTCCCAGCATGACCAGTATCTATCATATGGTTGTGTGGGCAGAACTGGATCCTACGCACTACTTCCTGCTGAACAGAACTCATTTCCCGGTCTGGCAGTCCAGCCTGGATCTTTGAAGTGCCAGCACAAAAGGCATCTTGAGCAGCATCTTGTCACAGGCAACATAATTTTGAGTGTATAAATTCACAGGTTGCACTAGGCTGGGAAAAACTGGGGATATGCTGGACAACAGGATTATAAATCAAAACTAATTTGAAAAATGTGATTAATTGAAGACCCCCTTCAAAATGACATGGAATATGGATGAGTAAGGTGGACTGAGGCAGAAATACAGGGACACACATGAATTGCAGAAATAGCAGCTTTCAGAGAGTAACAAGTTGACCAGGAGTCAGAAACGTCACACTGAAAAGAAAACAGCATGTTTTATGCTGGGGTGTACTGACTGGAGCACAGCCTGGAAGGCACATGAAGTAACCCTTGGCTGGACTGGCAGTGGATGCTCAGGTAGGATTTACTCAACTGGGCCCCTTCAAGCATCAAACCCTTCCTCTCCTGTTTGAAAAAGCAAGACAGATGTGGAGTAAGGCTGATAAATTGGGATTCTGTGAACAGCAAACAGTACCAAAAAGGGAGAAAGTGAAACCAGAGATAGTTTTATTGCTTCGTTTACCAGCAAAATTGTTGTAACAGTTCAGTCTACTTCCCAAGTTTGCTTTTCCAGTCTGAAAGGAAAAGCAGACAGCCTCCTTTCACATTACCAGACGGAAGCAGCAACATACACATATGAATGTTGGCCCAATGTCAGTTTTGCCCTGCGCCCACTGGAAGAAATGGAGGAACTCTCATTAACTTGAGTGGAGCAGATCCAGAAGAAGACATTACTGCATAAAACTTCTCAGTGTATTTGCAAGATAAAGTGCACAGGTACGCACTCAAAGGCCTCTCTTCAATCAGATTTTTAATTTCAGTCTTCTCTTATTAAATTAGTTAATATAAACTCTAAAAATATCTCAGTCAAGGCTGTGAAAGACTGCCAAAGACTTCACTGAAATCTCTCCTTGGCAGACATAGGTCTCAGAAATTTGCCTTCATTTACCTTCTGACAATCACCCCTAGCCATCACATAGGTCCTTATATTCTCAGAATTTGGTTTATCACACAAAGTTCAGCACTGTACAAGCCCAAAACTTCTTAATATTGACAGTAGACTTTATATGCAGTTTTTGCTCCTTAATTTCTGCATTTTTTGTCTCAACATTTTAATTTACATATGTTTAGCCCATCCAAGCTTTGTCATATTAACACAGAAGAAAGATTACATAAGTAAATCTGCCTTTCTTGCATTTTCTGCCAGTTTGGTTCTAGTAAATGATATGATGTTACGATAATATTTTAGAATTGATGATAGCATTGTATGGTAATGTCAGCCCCACAACAAAGGTCTTTGTAGTGTGTAAGCTGTAGACTCTACTCAGTCATCTGGGGTGGCAGGAAAGGGAGATCTGAGGAAGGAGCAAATCACATCTTCTGTTTACAAACCAGACCAGATCAGCCTATCGATAGCAGGTTGGAAAGCAAGTTCTGGACTGCTAAGAACTATGTGATAAAGTATAATTTGTAGGAGGATTTAGGTTGATTCACCAGGTCTTGCAGCTATACTGTTTCCCCACACCTTTTATTTTTTTTTCTTTTACCTTTTTAAATATCTTTTCTGTGAAAAGCACTGTGGTGAAGAGAATGGCAGACAAAAAGCTTTCCCCTGACAAGATAAAGGATGATACATGTAAGGAAGTAATCTTCTGTATTTAGAAAGGAATGCTCTATCAAGTGCATTTGATTGAAAAATAGCTGATCTCTAGCTCAAAAATAATAAAACAGCTAATGTGCCTGAATGTGAAGAAGATTGTGACTAGGATTTTGGAGACTGACCTAAAATGGGTCCCATTAGCATTAGTAACTCTTATATTGGGTCCCTTGGGACCAATGTTTGGGATTTAGACTCCTGAGATTGGGAGACTCAGTGTACATAACAACTAGGATTTTTTTTTCTTATTTTCCAAAAATCAACAGCTTCTCTTCCGAATACCTGGAGCTCAGACACTGCTGCTTTGAGTTGGTCTGTAAACTTCAGGTGTCCTGCTTCTGTCTGGAAAGGTAGGCACTCAGTTCACCAGGCCCAGAAAATAACTTAGAAAGGGGGCAAATCAGGGAGAGGTATGCAAAGCTTCCTGATGCTTTGTGTAATATTGTAAAGTAATCCATGTATCGTACAGATGTCAGAGAAATATTTAATAAAACACTGCTGTCTCTCAGGTCCATAGGAAAACAGCTGAGATTTCTTGACTTCAGAAGTCATACTGAAAATTATTTTTACCCCAGAATCCTATAAGATGACTTTAAAAAAACCCTAGCAACAGCTGTTTTCTATGAAAAGATACTGGATTTTGAAAAAATTTATTGCTTAATTATCTAATATGGAATCCTCCCAATATGGTTATAGTGGGAGTCAGCAGATGGCACTGTTACTCATAGTGATAAAACTTCTTTTTACAGCTGTGCAAAACTTGCTACGCTTTTAAGCAAGCTCTGCATTGCTGCTCATTTTTAGTGAAATATCCTTGGCCAAAAACTAGGCACTGACTCCTCACCTCACCTTATCAAACCAAAGAAAATAGATGAGACAGATCTGCCCTTAGAGAACTGTTCAGATTCCCAAGAAAGGAGTTTGTTTGCATACTCTCTGAGCACTTCTATTGAAAGAAAGGATTAAGGAAAGCGAATAGCCATACTTCTTGTCAGGACTTGTCTGCTGGGAAGGGTATGCTTTCAAGGATGCTGGTTCATGAGCCATAGGGAGTCCATCCTGGAGACCATCAGCACTAAAGGAGAGGGTGAAGGAGGTATTTGTGGTAGAGCTGAGACACTTTAGAGGACAGTGAGAAGGCCTTCGAAACAATAGGAGACTCGCCAGCAGGAAAGCTGTGGAAGCACTTGGAAAGCTGAGGTAGAAACACAGGTAGAGCATGGCAGGGGCAGCAAGACTTGAACTGTGCCCAAAGGCAAGGCCATGGGGCACTCAGTAATGGTTATTCATTCCCTGGGAAGACTCAGCACCCCTCAAAGATTGCTGGTCTAGTCTGAAGTATTTGCCACACTGATGCCATGGATGGAAAGAAAGAGTGCATAATATCCAGTAATTTTCTCAATAATTGCTTCTGTCTTCATTAAGGTTGTTTTTTTCTCCTAAGAGTCTTGTAAAACCTCTGTGAACAAATTCCACTTGTCAATATTTTAACTGGTGTTTCTGGCTTCTGTTATTAAAATTGTGCCATCAGTCACTTCAATCTGTCTCTTAATGATGAGCAGGCCCACAGATGCAAGCACACAGACACTTTTCATCTCAGAACGACTGTTCCTAAGGTAAAAAGGATTTTACTATTTGACTGAGACTGTGTGATGCATAAATCAGTAGGGCCTATACCTGGTGAGGACAAAAGCTGGATTATAGGAATCTCACTGGGGTGTTCCATCTGGCTTCAATTCTTTTTACATGCAAATCCATAGTGATCCAGGTCCCACCAGAGACAATTTGAAATTCAGCCACAGCTGAGCCAGGTGCAGGGAACTCCAGGTGGGGGCAGAGGGAGAGTTAATAGGGTTCCTTCTTCCTCTCCTTTCTCATTTAAAAATATCTGTCTTGCTGTGCTCCTGCTTCTGTCAGTTAATGTCAGCAACCCATCCACAAGATACAATATAGAGTCTCTATGCCCTGTGGAAATTTGGAGAATGTATTCTTTCATCAGTCTTCACAAAGTGCTCACAACTGGGTAAGTTTATAGGCAATTAAGAAATACAGTGTTCTAAAAATAACAGTCTATTTATAGTCTGTTTTTAATCTATTGTGTTGCTGCCATAGTGGTCATAGTTTTCTCTAGTTTGCTAGATATGTTGTATGTTTTTTTCTATTAAAAAACCAGAAAAGTGTAAATAAGGACTGCTGTAACAGTTGACTTTATTCCCGGTTTTCTTAGAGTCTGCAGCCAAATTGTTTGTCAATTATAAAATTTACTAAATCAAAAGGACTAAAAATGAGTTTTAAAACTGCAGGAGGAACAGAGGCTATATTCTCAAACTGCTTGCAAAAAAATCTGTTGCTTGCTTTTGTCATCTGTCCTAGCTTTGCCTGCACTAATCAATATTTGCTTCATCATTGATTAGGGCAACAGTGGACAACAGGAAAAACTGGTAACAGAGCTGCAGTACACAAAAGGAAAGAAAAATATGAGTGCATAAGAGACTTCTATTTTTATTCATGGGTTTTGGCACCCAAACTAATATTTTCTTACATTAGCTTCTCTGTAAAGTCTCCTTTGACTACTGGCTGAATTAATGAGAGAAAACTCCATTCAAGTGATTAAGGAGTGGGAACTAGATTCTAGAAAGATCCCTATTTATCGATTACTAAATTAAATGAGGAACACTGCTGTACAACATGCTGAGCATATGTTCAGTAAGAGCTGCAAGGTTGAAGACCTGCTAAAATCATTTGGAAATAAGTCACTTGCATGGCTTCCTTCGTAGGCCTTTAGGCAATTTGCCTTTAAACTCTCAGCATCTCTATCTTCTTTTTCAATGAACAAAGGGCCACAAAAGAAATCCTTTTAAAATCTTATTCAGTCAATGTCCAGTTCTAGGTTTTTATTCCTGTCTCATTTCGGTAGGTTCAATAATTTTTGTTGAAAGAAATGCAGTCCTCCTGTACATAAACGAAGAGGCTGGAGGGGTAGGAAGAAAACACACATTTTTATAGTGAAGTATTATTATATTTAATGATTTTTGTGTAATCATTTGGATGAGAATTGCAAGGTAATAATGCTTAAATCTTTCAGTCTAAGTTTTGGAACCAGTTAAAAAAAAAAGCATCACCTTATTATCTAGCAGCCCTTTGATAACGTGGAGTATTATGCATTTGGAGATCACTCTTGTTATGCTTGGTTTTTGGACTTAATTGTTTTTAAGGGTTTCATCGATAACACCTGGCTCAACTAGTTACTTGGCCTTTTGCCATAGTTGACAGCATATGGAGCAGTATCTCAGGTGGAATAACTGCCAGTAGGACAAGAAGAATGGCTCCATTACTTCAATGAAAGAGTACTCATTTCTGGATTGTTATTTGCTGGGCAATAAAGGTTGACACAACTTATCAGCAAGGCTTTGTCTGGGTGTGTATCAGATATTTCTGGGTTAATGTGAATTGTTCATGGTCAAAGCCAACTTGAAATGTAAAAGGAGTTGTTAAACCATCTTGCCTTCCCCTCCCTCCCCACATTTAAAGAGGGAATGATAGAATTGTTTAGGTTGGAAAAGATCTCTAAGACCATCAAGTCCGACCATTAAGTCAGCACTGCCAAGTCTACCACCAAGCCATGTCCCTAAGCACCACCTCTTGAAACATCTCCAGGGATGGTGACTCAACCAATACCCAGGGCAACCTGTTCCAGTGCTTGACAACTGTTTTGATGAAAAAATTTTTCCTATTATCCAATCTAAATTTCCCCTGGTGTAACTCGTCATTTCCTCTTGTCCTATTGCTTGTTACTTGGGAGAAGAGACTTAATATGTATAAAAAATGATTATGCAGAGCTCAAGACAAAGCTTTGTAATGCAAGAGGATACAAACGCAAATCCAGTCCTTCAGCTGCAAGGGTTGCATCTGCACTGAGCAATACCTGCCTGCCTGAGCAGTCTCTATTAGGAGGTTGAACAGGGCTCATGATTTGGAACTTGGTTTTGTTGTTCTCCACCAATGTCCCTGGATAGCACACCATAGCTGGCAGGAGTAGAAGTGTCACACACTGGCAGGATGACTGTTGTCTCCTAGCCAGGGAGTAGTTTCTGGCAAGGCCCTGGGACACCGCAGAAGTGAAGAATGCAGCTCCCGCTGTGAAGTGTGGAGGCCCAGGTCTAGGGTGTGTAAAACTCAGGGGCAAAGCGAGCCCTTTATGGTTCTCCAGAAAGACTATTTTCATCAAAGATGTGCTGACAGAGACATCTGTTTAAGTACTGGTAGCCGTTTTTACAGGCCTGGCATGGGATTTGTCTCCTGTCAACACCTCTGACTGGGATTTCAAAGATATCATTGTCTGGAACCAAGCAAAGTAGAGGGCTATCTCATCCAAGGAAATGGCTCAGGAACAGCCTTTCTGAATAAATCAGCCAGGTCTCTCACAGAGGTATTCTGTAAATTTAGGATAAAGGCACAGGGCTTCACTCTCATTTCTGTTTTGTGATACAGCCCCTTCCCTACCCAGGGAAGGTTTATTCACAGCCATTCTGTTTGGCACAACCTTGTATTATCAGATTTTTGCAAACCTCAGCCTAAAGGCATGTGGTCCTGAATCATTTCTTTTCAACTGAAATACCCAAGGATTATCATAAACAAGAGCCCTATAGTGTGTTTTACAGGAGAGGCAAGCAGGAGATTTGTCCCAGGCCATATTTTGCTGCAGTGCTTGTGCACTGCTCTGTCTGTGTAATTTCAAAACTGCGGATTCATTTCCAGAGTTTGAAACTAGTGACCCCAAATATGGCCCTTTTCTAACCTGAGGAACATTTTTTTAATGGTATGTAGACAAATGACATGTTAATGTAAATCATCAGACTAAAGCTAGAGTTAATCTGATTTACTGCATGAAAGGCAAAACAAGCAAATTCCTTCAAGGCTGTTCCTCCGATTCCGACTCCAGTCATAGCCTCTTTCTGTAGCTGCCAAAATGTGAGCGGTGGTCAGAAAATAATTGTACTTCAGCATGAGGAGTGTAAGAGCTGACAAGAGCAATGCCTGACCCGTCCCTCCACAGTCTAAACCAGTGCACAAGGGCAGCTTCGCCAGAGCACTTTCCAGACCTCTCTCCTTCTCCATTAATGCTTTTGAGTTGGGGCATGTGCAGAATTCAGTGAGGCAGAAATATTGCCACTTCTTCCTCTCAACACTTTTTCGCTCTGGGGCAGGTTGGTAATGGCGGGAGGGTGGGGGGTGGCAGTGGGGGAGATGTGGGGGGCTGGGATTCAAGCCTGTGGCTCGTACTGGGAAAGGTCATACACCCGAGCTGAAAGGTCTGGTTGCTTGCTCATGAAACAGTCTCGCATCACTGGGGTTAACATTCACTAATCTGGGATTCTGTAGATGCACAGGGGATAATGGTACAGAAGCTGAGTTTCTAAAATCAGATTAAAACCAGGTGTGGGGTGCAGTAAAAGCATTCGATTGGTAAATTGCCTTAGAGGTATGGATAGCTGAGCTAGTGCATGTGTGTGTGTTGCTTGCATGAGGAAAGATTCAGCTAAGAATAAAAAAAAATCCTTAGGAGATATGTCCCTTTGGTTTTGTTTGAATTTCACTGCTCTCTAGAACAATACATAGGGACTCAGCTGCTTCCCTCGGGGATGTGAAGGGTACGTGAGCTTACAACTCTGCCTTTAAATATTTCCAATTACAGAAAGTAGAGATCTTGCAGAATCACCTCTTGGCTGCTTACAGGTGAGCTTCTGGATGGATGCACCAAACACTTGGTCTGAACACAGCTAAGTATCTGATTAAAAACTACATTTTGGAGAAGAGAAAAAAACTCCCAAGTAATTAACATCTAGTAGAGTTCTCTTCTGCTAATTCTTAAGTGTGTATATTAGCTTCCAGTGAAGCAAATTCTTGCAGCTAAATGTGATAAATCTGTCTTTGGAAACTAGTCAATTAAGGTAATTTAAATTTAAGCAAACTAAGACAGAACCTTGGTTCCAGGTATCAAATCCCATTTCCCTATGCTTTCAGGTTGTTGTAATTTAATCCTTCAGGGTGTACGTGATTTACCAGGCAAGAACACCTATACCTGTTATTGATATCTAAGCTGTTATTGTAGGGTAGAGTTTGTACTCTTCTGAAAACAAAATGTATGTAGTATATTCACCTCTGAACAGAAGAATTCCTTTTTCACTCTTCCACAACCATCCATGCTTAAAAGGATGGAAAAAGTATACAGGAAAAGTGGAGAGGATAAAACTTTGAGGTTACTGTTTTGGAGAGAGTATCCCTGCCAGATGACTCAGAATTCAAGCTGCTGCTCACTTTGCAATGCCAAGTGAAAGTCAAGTACCAGCTTCACTGATGTGAAGGAGAAGACTGGACTGAAATACACTGGCAAAATACTGAGGTGGACCTGTTTAGTTGTACACCAACATCCCATAATTTTTCTGGGTTTTCCTCCAAGAGATGCATACTGTAAAACAAAGATGGAGCAAAACAAGAGATATGCAGGGTCACTGCCTACAATGTTTAATAATGAAAAATAATTTGAACGGCCTATTATCCATCTTCCATAACCTGCTGTTAACTTAGCTAGAGCATTAAGTGTTTGTCTGTGATCTTAAGAGTTCTTCCTGAGCAGCGTGATGATGCCCTAATAGGAGAGAGAGTTCTTTTAACATTACTTTGCATGAAATTCTTGTGAATCAACTAGGGAAATGTGGTCTTTGAGAAGCTGGGTTGGATGAAAAATTTGTTATCTCCAGATAAGCTGCTCTCTGGATGTGGTTATCACTGTTACAACTTCAAAATTCGAGGAGATATCAAGTTGGATTCTTTGTATGAAAGGGTGTGTTCTTGTTTTGTTGGTTTGGCTTTTACATAGCATGAAGGAATAATGTGATGTCAACACTTCAAAAATAGAGAAAAAAACCTCTGGCTTCATTGAGCATTTTGCTCAGTGAGTTTTACCTCAGCAACAGAGGCAGAGATCAGGTGCCAGGAAAAAAACCCACAAACTCAAACAAAGCAACAAACTAAAAGTAAAGATGATGAGATATATTCTTAGACTTTGGAAGCTGTGAAGGTCTTTAAGAACAGATTGGACAAACATTAATCAGAAATGACAAGACTAAAGCTGAACCTGGGCACACACTGTGCCATTTCATAAAGTTCTTTCTAACCATCCCTTGTATAGTGCTATAACTTATGATAAAGTGTACATTTGAAAAGCACCACACACATATTGCCTTCATGGAAAGGTTAACTTCTAAATGGCTGAACCAGAAATGAGGTCTTTTTCTCCTAAGAAATTGGAAAATACTAAACTGATAATGATGTACTGAGTCATTCTTTCCACTGCACCATCAAATTACATGCTTGCATCTGTCAGCCATATGCCATTCCATTCTTTCCTGACTTGATTTCATTAATATCACTGGGCCAAACCAGGCAGAATTCCTGTTTGTGTAGGCAGGTGACCTCTCTCATTAATATCTTCTTGCTTTCTGTTTTAGTGAATATAACCCCAATAATATGACATTTCAAAATCACGTACTTCATTAATAGATGCGACTTAGAGTTAGTTCCTAGATGGCAGAAATAAAAATGTCCTCTTTCTTTTCAGTTCTCTGCTTTTTGCACCTTACAGGGACTCAATTTGTGCTGTGTTCTTCCTGGGTTGCTTGTTCTGTGCCTTATCTCGTACTGCATCCCATAGGGACTGCAAATCCTAGGAGGAACTTTGTAGGACTGACAGTGATTTCATCTGACGTGAATACAAACGGTACGCTTTGTCTGGAAATAATCATTCTACTGAATTGATCCTCTTCTGAAGTGATGGCTTGACCTCCCTACACTGAGTTATTCCCTTAGAAAACTCTGTGGGACGCATGCAGGCAGCTGTTTTTGTAAGGCTGGATGACAGTTCAGAGATACGGGAAGTAATTGTTCCCTGGCAAAAAAAAAAAAATCTCAGTAGGGCAGATATGCTAATAGACCTTTGCTGCTTTAATTAAAAGACACCTAAATGCCTGCTGCTGTGCCCAGAAAGCTTTTGGAAGATAAAGCCCAGGCTCTCTAATACAGATAAGCAACTTGGATATGATTGCAGATATTTGACTGGGGTGGGAGTAGTTTCCTTTGAAACGGTGAATATCACTCCCCATTTTATCACCTTGCTAAGAAGGCACTGCAATGGGGTTAATTCTTAAACTTCCTCCCAAGTGTTTGACAAGCTTTTCTCTGTGCCCATAATTACCACCTGGAAACCCTCAGGCTGCCCGTGAAAACCCTTGTGATTCAGGTGGGTGGGGCAGTAATGGCCCATCGGTGCTGCAAGCTGTGGGGCGTGCACCAGCCAGGAGTAGGTTTCTGGTTCTTACGTACTTGAGAAGTGCTGGGTAAGAAGGACAAAAATCTCGACATGCATAAGAAGCAAAGTGGTGCACTGCTGCAGAAACTATGGTGCAATGAGGAAGTTCTTTATATTTGTGATATTATTCAGAGGGCTAAGTCATGCTACCTTAAGACACTTCCTCCACAGGTGGAAGAAAAGACTTTGGATCTACTGAACGTCATTTACCGCAGAGGACTCCAAGTCAGTGGGGGTTTTTTTTCCTGTTTATGTTTAATTTGTTTTATTTACTGACGAGGTTGCTTTTTCCAAAATTGTGGTTTCCCTGACCTGTCTCAATGTTCAACATAGTTCTGTAGTTTTATAGTCTCCTCACATTAACTTCACAGTAAAGTTAATATGACAGAATGATATTGTTCCAGAATCTCTCAATAATTTTTTTATTTTAAAAAATATTATATTCAAAACCACAAAACAAACCATTTTTCTCTCAAAAGAAAAGAGATGTTCAATCATTTCAAGACTCATCCAACTGATGTGGAGGTGAGTTGTTTTGCTTTAGGAGTATTTTTTTAAAAGACACAGTCCCCACTTAAAGCAATTTTTTATATTCTTTCTCAGTCCTCAGTTTCACCACTGACAATATTTTTTCCTGGCATCAAATCTCTGGTTAAGAGATTTTTACGATTCTTTCCCAGAACAGAGTAGGTATTTAGCCCTCCTATCTAAATCTTTATTTACATACAGACTACTTCTGATTTAGGAATCTTTAGGTTCTTTGAAAGAGAATGGTATTATTTTTTTCCACTTATATATCAATTTTATTCTTATCTCAGGTTCTATTCATCTTTATCCTGGGCTGTTTTGTCAGGAAGAACATGTTGACTTTAAATTTCCGTTTGTTGCAGGAATGTGCGTAAAAAAAACCCCTTAACAACAAATGTCACTTCCTTTGAAATTATGTTTCCCAACTGTTGTTTATTTTGCAAAAGAAGTAAAACTTCTGAAGGTAAATATAAAGGTTCTTATGCTTACAGCGGAGCTAACAGATTTTGAAGTCTGACGTAATGTGGTCAATTCTATTTGAATCAGTTCCATTTCAGCACTGCTACTTAATATAACCAAACTGACAGATAAATGATTTATTTGACTCTTGAGAAGGTAGATTTTTTTTTCCTCCTCCCCCTGAAAAACTGCATTTACAAAGAGGTCTCCTTTTTATTCAAGAACAGAAGATGTAGGATAGTGTGTAAAGACTACCCTGAGACTAGCCAGGCTGTCTCTGGAGTAGGAAGAGGTCGGACTGAAGTGGATTCTCCAGCTGTCAAGCAGGGTAGAGAAAACAAACTAACAATGTAATCCAAAGTGTATACTTGTATATGTGCAAAGCAGTATGCAAACCTCTGGCAGAGAAAGAATTCCCTTGGATTCCCTGCCCACAAGGTTAGGAAGAGGCTTTGTGTGGCTATCTTGCTATCTTGTCATGAGTCCCTGGACTCTGCTTTAGATATGGATCCTCAGCCTTTGACAAGTCTAGGTGCTCTTCTGTGCTGCAGGGAACAGGGAGGGAACAGATTTGCTCAGAGCAGGTTGCTAATGGTACTGAATCAAGCAACTGGAGTTAGATCTTGCCTACAGGTGGGATTATATTATTTGTATATGCTGACATAAGTTGGAAGAGGATAAGTTCTTTATATTTGTGTTCTAGCACTATTAGCACTTCTTAGCACTATTCAGGCTAGTGTAACTTGTACGAGTGCCTATAGCGTTATAATTTAGGAGCGAGCCAGTAATTCATACTATTTCTGAGCTACCTCAAAAAGGGTGGATTTTCTGTGTGATTTAGCTAGAATATTTGTACTCAAGTGCTGTTTAAAAGGGCTTTTCATCATGAAAAAGTAAATGCAAGACTAAATCTTGTATGAAATACAAAATGTTCAACATTCTTCATAAGCTGAGCTATGTTAATTGGATGGAGTTTCCTAAGAGCAGAGAACAGGAGAGTGGGAAAGAATCTCAGCTGGTCTAGTATTGAGTCAATATCCAATAGACACTGAGATAACTGTGTCTGAAATAAGGGAAAGATTTTTAGCATCCTCTAATGAGATGAGAAAAAATTGTAGCATCCTCACACAGAATCTAAACTGACTGGGTTTTTTTAAGGAGGAATAATTAAGTTTTATAGGGATGATATTTGTCTCAGTTTATATCTAGAGACCATATGTATTTCTTTACTTCAGCTATTTAGTGTGGAGTTGGTGGTGTGTGTTGTTATTCCTGAAGTTACTTGATTAGCCTGGACTGAACCCATGTTGTGGCCCTTCCTTCTATTTATGAAAGTACCTATGTTATTGTTTCATTGCAAAGTAGCCAACAGAAATATTTACATACAGCACAAAGACTTCAGTCTCCATCACAGTCAGGATTTCAGTTGGGTCAAATCTGCCACCAAAACCACTGGAGAGTGTAAATCAGAGAAACACACCGTCACTCACCCACAGCTTCTCACTGACCTTGAAGGAGTCATGAATGGGATTCCTAGAAGATTGTGGAGGGTGGCAGGGATAGTAGACCTCTCCTTTGAATTAACAGATCCTGTAATGCTCATCTGTAACAAGAGGAAATGCTCTTCAGACTGTGGAGACTGGTGAGCTCTTGTCTCTTCACTGCACACCAGTGACTTACTGTTCACAGCTGCACAGTTGTCTCCTGAAGGGAGTAAGAGCCGTACAGCCAGCCCTTCCCTGGCCGCACCAGCTTTGGACACACAACAGATGTGTTATGCAGCCCACAGTCTCGGTTAAAACTTTTCCACTTTGGAAGCTGACAGAAAAAGGCAAGCCAGAAATATACTCATTTGGATGGGTGAGTAGGCTGCAGACATCTGCAGGTTACTGTAGAGTGCTTCTATACATGCTACCTCAAATGGAAGGGGCAGTAAGAAATTGAAAACTTAGTTCACCCAGTAGATATTCATCCTAGAAACATGGCTTTTTAGTACTTCATATCTATAAATACTGGAATATTCCTGAAGTTTGCCAGCTTTTCTAGTGTTTGCAGTTAACACCAATGAAAAAAATTGGTCGTTTCATATACCCATAGCTTCTTCTGCGCTAGGGAGGTTGCAGATGATGTCGTAATGTGGAAAAGAGGAGGCTTTGGTGGATATCAAGAACAGCATTGTATGTAGGAAAGGTGGCTGCTCTTAAACCAAACGAAGAGAAAGACCAAAGTGTTTGAGCAACAGGGCTTGCCAGGATACTAAGGCAGGAAGGTAAGAGAAAAATCTGTGGGATGGAAATTGCCACAGTATGATGAAGTTAGAGTACAGATTTATGACAATGAAAGAATATTAACCATCTCCTTCTCGCATCCATTCCCCTCCTCCCTCTTCTCCTCACTCTTTTCTTTGGTGAAAAAGTCCTGTCTTCTCCCTTGATGTCAAAGCAGCATGTCCATGGTCAAACTGGCCAGGCAAGGGTCCCTGGAACTTCTTCAGTTTAGAATTGTGCTATATGAGGTTTTGGTATGGTGCCATTTGATAGGATGGTAGCTACAGTGTAGAACATCACATCGCCATTCCCAGGAACAGTCGCAAGCATTATCTGTTTAATGAGGACAGAGAGCACTGGTATTCACTTTCTGGGTATTCCTGGGGAGATGCAGTGAAATGACAGAAGCTCTACTGATATTTAGCTACCAAAAATCTGGTCGTCAAATGGCAAGAGGAAAGTGCAGTGAAAGAATTACAAGAGATCCCTCTTCTTTTAAAATCTCTGCATCTGTTACACCTTTTTGTAGAGATGGTAGTCAAATGCATAATACCTCCTTCTTGAAAAACTGTTGGTTGTGGCAAATAGTATTTATTCTGAAATCCAGATAAGCTCCTGGATCTGTAGTTCAGATGTATCAGAATTAATCTGGAAGTAAGGTGCCATGCCATCCTTAATATGACACTAGAAAAAAAGACTACAGGTCAGACTAAGGGTTTGGCTTATTATCCTACTACATTGGCAACAAGTGGAGGCATGTGGAAAAGTGAAAACCATAGAAACACGGGTAACCCTGAATATTCTCCCAGCAACAACTATTATTTACTTAAGGATTATTGTAAAATGAACCTTATCTTTTTGTTGGCTCTGAACCTGGCTCCAAATGGCTTTCTTTAATGCCACATCTATTTTATTGGCAAAGAGGGCAAACAAGTAAAGCCTTTTTAACGCATTCATTAATGTAATAACTTTGTACCTCTCTACCATAACCCTCTTTCATAATTTCTTTTTGTGTCTGAGCAGTGCAATCCTGTATCCTTACTCTTTGTTGTTTCCCACCTCTGAATCTGTTCCAGACTCCCACAAGAGATGCAGAGATTGCACTCATGATCTCATAATGATCCAGATGAACCATGGCATCATGTAGGGCTTATTTTGTTCTCTGTTTATCACCCAATACTGCCTAAACGTTAAGTTTTTAAGCACTGCAAAGAATTGAGCTGGTGTGTTAATGGTGCTTCCTATTACAGTTCTATAGATACTATTCCTATTTCTGTCACAGTCTCAAGATACCACTTCTGAGTGGAAATGGTCAGCAAAATGGTAAGGGCCATTGTTTATATGTGAAGCTGGAATTGTGCTTTGTCTTCTGTGCAACCTTTATTACCACTTACACTGAATTTCCCCTGCTCTTTTATTGTCCACTCAGCTCTCTGGCCCTGCTATTTTTCTGTTGCCCCTCATCCTTAATAACTTAATATTAACAAAATAAGAAAACTTACTGCATTGCTCAGCCTCTCTCAGATACTTCACCAAGATAAGAATTAGCATGACTTCAGGTAGAATCACTAGTCAGCAAGAAATGACCATTTACTTCCAACTTCTGTTTCTACTCCTTTCAACTGTTTATTTGTCTATGCTAACACATTCCTCTTTTATGCTGTAGTTGCTTGTTTTTATCACTTTAATAAGATATCCTTTTGGAAATCCAAGTAGATATTTTCAGCTGTATCAGTCTTATCTACAGAGTTTCTTGCCGCCTTCAAAATATAGTTTTGCAAGGTATAATTTTTCTTCAAAGCCCTATTGACTCCTGAAGTTGACCATTCGGATGCCTATTATTTCTGAGGTTTTTTATTTGAAGTTGCCATTTACTTGCCCACTACAGGTCAAGACACCTGAAGTTTCCTTGAAACTGTTCATTAAAATTTGACATCACATTTTTTCACGGTCCTCAGATACTGATGCAGTGAGAGGCTGCACACTATCCTTGGTAATTCAGTTATTTCATCCTTGAATTCTTTTAAAACTCCTGGGTGAATACCATCTGGACTTGGCAATTTGTTAAGTTCATTTTGTCAATTTGTTTCATAACTTATTCTACAGTTACTTCAATTTCAGACAGCTCCTCTGAGTCACTCATTAAAAAAAAAAACCACACACACAGAAAAAAACAAAACCAAAAATCTCTCAAAAGACCACCACCTTTAAAAATTTTTTTTTTAAGTCTAACATGGGAATCTTCCCAGGGTCTCCCAGAGTGAACAACTGTTTAAGAAATTATCATAGTCTTCTGCTCTTACATTATTATCAATTGACTTTGCAATCAATCTATATCTTTATGGATGTATTAATTTTATCAATTGTGCCTCAAAGTATTTTTGTCTGCCTCACTGTGTGTTAAGGTTTTAGTCTGTAGGAGTTCATGATCTTTTTTTATTTTGTTCGTTTGCACACATATCTTCAACTTTCTGAGGTCTGCCTCTGTTAATATATCGTGTAGCAATACTGAACTCTTGTCGTTCCCTTTCTCAAGGATTTCTCACTAGGTGGCATTCATTGGCCCCACGCTTTCAATATGGTGGCTTTACACAGGTTTGAGTGGGTGGATGTGATTCTTGTCTTTACCAAGTTTTTATTTAATTTTACAAAAAGTAGTGACTTTTTGCAAGTAATTTTTCTGCTGTGAGGAAGAAGAGTTTTTAAAATTTTTTCATCTCTGAGTGATTTGAGTCAGGGATTCCTTGGGGTTTTTTACCTTGAATCTTATTCTAGATATCAGCTATAGCTATGTATCCACTTAGGTTCTCTGTGTGCTTGTTGAACATTGTAAAAATAACAAAGAAAAACAAAACCCTGCACCCATATATATATACACACATACACACACGTATTTTGTGTATTTTGTGTGTATTTTTGTATATATGAAATATTCATACACAAGAATACATGGGAATTTGTGTTCTGAATCAGTAGCAGCACATGAACTGGCTAATTCTGGATCATTTTTATGACTCCATATAATAGAGCTCCCCATGTGCTTGTTCCTTTCTGTAAGTCTCTCTCATTGGATGGCAGTGACTGTAATGAACAGTTCAGATGGCTCATAGTTGCTAAGCACCAAGCAGGCCCTCAGTAAAAAGGAAAAGTGTGCAAATTAAAAAATACACAAGCAATTATTTTAATTCCTAACTGCATAATTTGCTTTGAAATTATTTTATTTTATCGTTCTAAAACAGGCAATTAGGAAGAGTAGTGGTCTAACCTGAGCTTTGCTTCCTGTGGTTGTGTATGGCACATCTTGAAGCATATCTTTACAAGACTCTTAACATAAAGCTAAGGTGACTCAGTGAGGCTTCCTCCTTATAAATTAACAATTTTATCAGTTACTAAGAAACACAAGCGATATTATCTGCTGGTAGCAGTTCTCTGCATGTGGACATCCTGAAACATTGATATTATTTGAACCAAAAGGGTCCTGTGCAATTACAGTTTTAAGGCTGATTAAAACACTAGCAGAGTTGCATATTAGTTTTAAATGTTATTAATAATAACAACAATTAAAACCTTCTCATTGTATGTCTGCTTTCCTGATGCAATGAGTCCAACTGACTTGTGGGCACATGCTTGTGCACTACACATTTATCCTTGTGAAAGATGAGAAAAATGCCTAGTAATGAGATGGGTAAAGGAAGACATGCTGTTACCTTCCTAGCGATGACAGGTTTTACATGTAATTCTTTGATCCTCCTGGCCTGCTGCAGTGAGCTTTGTGCCCTGTCTGTGCACTAAAAGTGGTCAGAACGCATCACAAAACAAGTCCAAAAAGGTTCACTTGCCAAAAAACACTTTTTTTTTTTTCCATTCAGATTCTGTTGGAATGCTTAATCTGAGGAAGGTCAAAAGACAATTTGATTGTGATAAGGTTGAGACATTTTAGCTCAATTTTATCTAGCAATCTCGTCTGTTACACTTAATGATAGAAGTTCTATTTTAGTGTTTGAACCAGCCTTTAATGCTGTGTTGTGCCGTGACCAGAATAGCAGGCAGGGTGTCATGCAGAGGACACCCGCTGCGGGCACCCCTCTGAGAGCAGTGCCAAACCAAAGCAAATATGCCTGGGTCCCTCCAGCTACTGCTGTCATCTGAGAAGAAGGAATATAAATACGTCTTGACACTATATGACCAGCACTTCCATGTAGATGCACTTTATTATATAATACAGTATGTAGACATTCATAGGAAACTTTGCAATCACTGTCATATTTTCTTTTCCTTGATCAGATGTTGATTTACAAGGACTTGCTGATCTCTTTCTGTGGCAGTAGAATCATAACGTTTCTTCTGGGTTCTAATTTTAATACCAGCATAAATGCTATTGCAAGTAATAGTTTATTTTTCAGTGAGATTGTTTAATTTTGTGTTGCATGCTTTAATGGCTTGCAGCTGTTGAGACACCAGTGAGAAACTGTGATGGTATTTTCAGGCTCTCAAATAAGACTTTTAGTGAAGTTGAATTCGCCTGCTCGTTTATAAGAAGCACTACATATGGTGAGATAGGATTTATTTTGCTGAACTTTGTTCTCTGAAACAAATCTAGGCAAGTTGGCTTGGACATATCTAGCTGATGCAGAGAGGAAAGTTCTTTCGATTTGTGAGCCCTCCCATGCACAGAGTCTGCCTCCTTTTTGGTGTGACGGATTGTCCTGCGGAGCAGGCTTTCTTTTTTCATTGGCTACATGTCCAGCTCATAAATGGCTTCAAGATGGGGGCATAAAATCAGAAAAGTAGTTGAAGGATTAGGACTTCAGCAATCCTCTGATAAGATTAGTCTATGCAGGTAGGTCAAAAGACCTCTACTTCTTTCATTTTCTATCCAAGCCATCCTATTTGATCAGGAGTGGGATAATGCTATACCATCTTTTTACTTTTAGTCTGTGAATAACTGTTGCTCACTATTCATGATAGACTTCCTTATAAGCTGCATCTTGTTGTGTCAGCCTGATCAAGTGGCAAACAGTTATTATTTGTTGAATATAAAATGTCTACCCATGTTAATATGCCTGGCTTCTTTAAACACATCTTTCTTGAACTTTCCTGATGTACGACTGTACTATTTTTCTCTTTCTAAAATGCTAGGCTGCTTCTGGAAGAAGGTTCTTCTCTCCAAATTAATGGTATTTCTGAGGCAATAACTTACGATTTGAGAATGTATTTACTAGGATTACTAGGAAAGACTTCTCTCCCTTACAAACCAAAGGCCTGCAAGTGGTCAGAGGCTAATGGAGGGTCACGTGAGACACTCCAAACCTTGTATAAACTGAAGCAATCTCTCAAAATGTGGAGTTTGCCTCTTGGGAAAGGAGGTCACGGTCACTTCATATCCTTTTGGAGGCAGTCTGGAGGTAAAAACAAGAGGCACCTGAGGGAGTCAGGGTCCCACCTTGATTGTCTGCCATATAAGCTTCCCATACAAACATATTTTGGTACTGAATCACACTGCAGTTCTAGCACTTGATAGTTTAAGTTCACAGTTACACTTTTGTCTCTTCTCCCTACAGTTCTCAAGTTATTTAATGGTTAAATCATTGCTTTATGACTGTTGTTAAAGTTAAATTGCAGCAAATAAGCTTTGAGGTTGAAAAGGAAGGAGACAGAATATATCTAACCGTTTAGTCACTTACACCTGTTTATGCAGAAATGTGAAAAATATTTTCAGCCTCTTCCCAGCAGGGATTTCAGTGCTCAAAGTGATTCCTGCTTCCCTCTTGATTTGGCACTAATATGTCCTTTAGGAAGGCCTGTGAACATCTGAAAGATGAAGGAAGTATTCTTTTCCAACACCTGCCAGCTCTGGGGGCTATTGCTAGCTGTGGCTTGAAGTGGTAACAGAAGAAGGAACCATTAGCAGAAAACGCTTGCTCCTTTGGGGTTTTGTTGCTTGTTTACTTCTCCTTCTTCATTTCAGTAATGCCAGCTATGGAACAAATTATCTTTTCCAAGTAGTTCTTTTAGGTTAAGGCCGGAATGTCTGATTGCGTTGCCAATGAGGTTAAAAACACTACCACCAAAACCCAGGACACACTGTCCATAGTCTCCTTCTGTACACAGCTATCTCAGAAATGAGGCAAATTAACTGGTGAGAAACCTCAAAAGCAGAAAGCTCCGTGTAAAATGGTGTGAGTTAAATTACTGTGCAGCAGATGATATAATTTCATACACAAGTACTGTCTGCAAGGCATGTCTAGCTAGTAGGATGATTTTTTTTTTTAACCAAGGCGCTCATAATTACAAAGAAAATATTGCTGACAAATTATTACTATTGAGTTTCTGAAAGAGGCATTTTCACTTGCGAGCGATAATTATAAAACATAATTATACTTAATTTAAGTTACATGTAAATTAAATTGTATTTCAGTAGCAACTCAAGTCACTTTTCAAGATTATTACTAAGTAGGAAGAATGAGTCAGACCTGAAAAGAGAATAGACTTTATGAAACGACAATAAAATCCTAAATTATATTTCAAATTTTCAATTTTAACTCAATAATTGGTGTCGCAAGTGCAACATAATTAAGAAGACAGAAAAAGTTTTGTAGTAAAAACCTTTGATTTTCCATACAATGCTTGATGTGTTAAATAGGAATAAAATCTGGCCCGTCTAGTAACGTTTCACAACTTGTTTAGAGGGTCTTGCTTGAAAAGGGAGAGCAAGATTTGCTGGTCTGAGTCCTGATACAGTATGCAGCTAATTAACTTCACAGAACACCCAGCCACAAAATAACTTTTACATCAGCATCTAAACCCACATTGTATTTAATATGCATACTGGAACTGTGCAATCTGAGGGAAATTAAGAGGGAGGGAAGCAATATGCTTTTAGAGTTTCAGGCCCCTTCTCAATCACTCTAATGAAACCAGAAACAGCCAGTCTTCTGGAGTTAGAGTCTAATGGGAACATTTCCAGCTTACGGGTAGAAGAAACACATCCCCATCAGTCAGGTACTTTCCCTCCTCTCCCCAGATGTCTTTTAAATTAGTAACTGAAATAGCCTCTTTCCTCCTTCCGCCTACAGTTACCTGTTGAAGCAGCCTGGCATACAAGGTTTTTTTTCCCATCTTTGCCTCCGTGAGGGGATTGCTTATCACAGATTAATATATTACATTGCTGAGCTGAAACTGGGGCTGATCACTCCAGTGATGCGTTGTTGGCAATGTGATCCATGGCAGTGCAGCAGTACCAGCTGTCAAACTGACACCTGGCCTGTAAAAATAGCTCCTAAGCCATTGACGCCAAGGCAGTCTAATTAAGTTTTACAGAGGATCTGATTGCTACCAGGCTCTTTGCTAACTAGGAATTTTTTTCTTGGAAAACTTTAAATCATAGAATCATTAAAGTTGGATAAGACCTCTAAGATCACCTAGTCCAGTCATTAACCCAGCCTTGCCAAGTCCACCACTAAACCATGTTCACATCTTTACACCATTTGAACTCTTCCAGGGATGTTGAATCCACCACTTCTTTGGGCAGCCTGTTCCAATGCTTGTCCACTGCTTCAGTCAAGAATTTTTTTGTAATATCCAATCTAAACATTCCCTGGTGCAGCTTGAGGCTGTTTCATTTTGTCCTTTTTACCTGGCAGAAGAGATCAAACCCCACATCACTGCACTCCCCTTTCAGGGGGTTCCACATTATAAGTCATAGCACTTGCATCCATGCTTTGACCACTTTAGAGTGCCTATTAAATAACAGCTGTTTGTGGTCCTGGAAAACCCTGGCAGAGCTGCTCTGTGACAAAGGCAAGGGGACCTGAAAACTGGGGAAAATAACTGTACAGAGAGAGACACAAAGGTGTTCTACCTGTTACCAGCTATAGTTGTGATCTGGTGGCGTGAACATTGATTTCAAACAACAGGCTCTAGGCTGCCTAATGCAACAGCTTTCTCTTTGATTTTTTTGTGACCAAAGACTTTCACAACTCATCACAGCTGAGTTCTGGTACCCAGTTTACAGGGAGTGAGGAACCCAAGCCAAAAGAACTGGTCTTAAGAAATTCACAGGAAAAAAACTGATGATCAGGAAAAAAACTGAGTTGTTTTTTTCAGTAATATTTGGAAATTGCTTATTTACATGAATCATAATTACACAATGTGTATTACCTTTATCACTTCTAGGAAAGAGGGCAACTTTTTTTTCAGGTGTATTGAACTTTGATTTTTCCTAGTTTAACTTCATTTATTGGTGCAATACAGATATAACATATATAACTACAGTACTGTGTAAGTGTACTGAATGTTCTTGAGTTTCTCTTCTGGATAACAGGTAGTGCAAGCACCTTTTTATGTTACTTGCTGTACTTACTAAATTATGTACCATTTAATGTACTTTAAAAAAAAAATCTTTTTAAGCACTTATTCAAATGTGTTTCAAATTAATTAAAAACTGAAATAGATAGCCATGTGTTCTCAATATGAAAAAAGAAGTGAAATATGGAGATGAATTAGAAAATTTTAATGTAGAACTCTACAAAGCTGCTTTTGTAGCTCAAGTTTTTTTCCTTGATGGCTCAGTACACACAGAGTCAGACTTCTTTCAGCTGGCAAGACCTTGCTTCTAATCAATTAATGAGAGGCAATGTTTAGCTTCTCTCATATTTGAGCCTTCTATATCCTGTGTTCCCATACTAAAAACGTTTTTCCTAATTGGAAGCAATCTGGGAATTTGCTGAGATTAGCACTAGGACTGTGAGTCCCCGAGTTGAGTTGTTCTGGAGCAAAGGTTCAGCACAGCTTCGGTCTTTGTATTAACCAGTGCAGAGAAGGTTAGAATGTATTTTGTGCAAGACATCTGTCTGGGTTGGATTTATGATGTTCCCCCTTCTGTTATGCATTATTTTTTTGTCAATTTTATTTTATACAAAATTATATACATAAATTTATTTGTCCAAAAGCTAGCTGAAATTGTGAGTTGGCTTTGTCTTAAGTAGTTAAAGATGAAATCCCGGTGAAATCCTGACCCAGATGAAGGTAATGGTTGTTTTGCTATTGACGTCAAGAGACAACATTTTCTTTCATCAGGCACAGGAGGGGATACCTGTGTAAGGGATGGAGTACAGGAATGTGCTGAGATGTGCTATCTACTGGTAATAAAGCAATATAATCAGCCAACAGTCAATACTAACAGCTGTCCTGATGAACTGGGTCAAATCATATCTAGAGAGAAGGCGGGTCAAGAGGGATTGAAGTGGGGAGTTTTTAGGAGTTTTTTTAGGTTTATATAACCAGTCTAATTCTTCCCAAATTTTGCTTCAGTTAGTACATACAGGCTCTCTGGTCTTCATTTTTCAATATCTCCAGCTTATTTTTCTTTTTAAGCCATTTATAGACAAAATTAATACATGTATTACTTTGGTCCTACATGCTATATTAAACTGAAGCAGTGATGAATGATCCACGGCTCATTTGCAGGGCTGTATTAAACATACAAGGTTCCTGTTTCCCTTTATTTGCCAGAAATTTTCAAGCTTGGTCCTTCAGTCTAAAAACCAAAAGCAATTGAAAGAGCTTCAACTTCAGTCCACTGTGCAACTGAAACAGATGTGTAATTGCCCTCCACAGAAATGTTTTTGTAAGATAGACTGATCTTTAATGCCACTTTCTCTCAGAGGGAGTGCACTGTCATCAGGCTGATGGAGAGTGTGTCTGCAACAGTGCATTTCTGCAGAAGCATGTCTTGCTTCCTTCTTCAGAAGTCCAAAAGCAAAGCCAGGCCTCTTAACCTGCAGCCACTAGAGTGATATTTCATTCTTTCTGTACTATGTGACATATCTATTTGGTTTTCCTTTGTCCAGTCCAATAATAATTGAGGAAAATAGCAAGTTTGTGAAAGATAATGTTGTTACAATTGGATAAACTGAAATCAATTTTTTTTTTGAGAGAGACTTGTTTAAAGGTAAACAACTCCTTTTTTAGTCAGGAAGTATGTGAAGTGTGTCCTTTGTTCCTCTTCACTTTATAGAGAACATATTGAGATATAAAAACTTCCATAAGCATTTCCAGAGAATCTGTGTTTCTCTTCTGAAATACCGCATTCTCCTTTCACCTTTCTTTATAAGCAGAAGAAAAATATGCTCAAATAAGATGGCTAAACATAATAATGCAATATCTGTTTTGTTTTGAAAATGTGTGCATTGTAACTGATAAAGATGATACCAAATGAACAGTACTATGATGATATCACATTAATCACACCTTTGCTAAATTCCTTCACTATTTATGAAGCTCTTTGTGACCTGTGTGGAGAAACCATCTTCTTTCAAAGACCATATGCCCCTGTACAAGGCCATCTAGGCAACAGGTCATACATTCAAATAACACTTAGTATGTAATAAAGTACATAGAGCTCTGTCTAGATGTATTGCAAGTATTTAAATGGCTACATAAGTGTCTATATACAAGTTTGACTTCCCCCAGCAATAGAGAAACTTTTGCAGTTCTCCTAGGCACATGCTGGTTTAGTACTACACATCCTGGTGGGGTGAGTTTCACAAGAAAATTTCAAATGTGCTTAACTAAACCCTGCTGCCGTCTCTCCTGCCATTTGCTACAACTAAGGTATGCTGGTTGTAAACTCTCCAAGGATGGGCTGGATAGCTGTGTCAGTAATAGAAGCCTAAATGTCTGGTGCAGCTTCTCAGCAGCTGTATATTCAGGATGTAGAGATTTTAATGATCTTTTGCTGATTCTGAAAAGTACACTGCCTTGAGAGAGCTGGGTGCTAACATGCTGTAGGCATATACTTTTTTTAGTGTTCAATGGTGATATTTTTGCTACAGCTCTCACTGTAGTGAGACACCCAGAAAAGAACACTACAAATATGTAAGGTCCTTCTACCCTTGTACACTGATTTATCTTATATTTTATGGTTTCTGTTTAAATTAAAAAAGAAAAAAAAAAGGAAAAGAAAAAGAAAGATAAGCAGGGCAGAAAAACTGTAATCTACTAAAACAATTGCTATCCATTTTCTATGTAATACAGTCACGTACTACCAAGGGACTTATCTATGTATTGGCAACCAAAATTTGAATATGGTAGGATTCTGCATCTACTTAAGAAGAGTAATTGGAGGGAGTGAAATCCTGTTTTTAAAAATAACTGGTTTATATGTGAACTAATCCTAAAAGAGGTTGGATATTACTACTGTGTTACAACAGCAATATCCGTGCTGAGGACCCTTGCAAGAAAAGTCCTGTTACTTGCTGTGCATGGGATACCATCCTTCGTGTGTGTTAGAACTACCATAAAGGACAGATTACATCCCGTTAAACTAAGGAGTTGTCTAGCCCTCCCACCCCCTCCAAGAGCATGGAGGAGAAGAAATGACTGTTTTCACACTCCGCTTAGAAAAGAAGTTTGAACTAATGTATGTTAATACTAAAGAATCTGGCTACTATGCATTGCAAATTTGCTTCCTATAGACAACTACACAAAGGAATATTCTAAAATGAGACCCATATACAATCCTTAACAAATCCTGTGGTGGATAGGAAGAGGCGGGCAACTGAGAACGCAGCAGGTTGCTAATGATATCCTTCAAATAAATGGTTCAAACGCCAACCCTTTAGCTATAATCTAACTCATACAGTTTAGGTTTCTGAGGGGAAAGAACAGAAATAAACTGTGATTTACATCACTTGGCATCTCAGTATAATCAAAGACCTGGATCCAGGTGAATATTCTATTGAATTGTAAAGCATTCTTGTCCTTTCCTTAAAACATCCATTCACATGTACCAACCTTGCAGTCCTTGTTCTGCTGCTTGAGTTCTGCTGCCAAGCTATAGGGAAAATCAAAAGCTCAGTTCAAGCCAGATGTAATCATACATGGCAGTGGCACCAAGATTTTTGTGAAACTCACAACAGTGGGACTAGAAGGAAAGTGAATTTGATAACTACTGCTGAGAGACAAACTACTTGAGTTCCAAAGGAGAGGTGGGGGGCAGATTTTCAAAGTCATGGTTTTGTGTAGACCAGAAAGTAAATGCTAATTTCTGATTTTCAGAAGTATCTGAGAAGCCTGGCTTCCTAAAATTAGTGTTTACTCATGTTTACTGTGGTGTTTTGTTCTGCCTGTGTGCCGAAGATCATTTATGTGTCTGTGTATGAAGTGAATACAAGCATCTCAGTTCTAGATGTAAAGGGGCTCTTTCAATGTGTGAGAGAGACTGGAGAAAATGATTATTAGCTCAAAAAAACTGAAGTGTGCGTGAGGGGGAGGGCGGCCAGGGCAAGTTCTGCAAAGGTGGGATGTTGCTCTGCTCCAGCCCCCATCCCCCTGGAGCCTCTAGTCCAGCCCAGAATGGCTGTCAGTCACTGGCACAGGGACAGCAGTGTCCCACACCCCAGTGTAGCTCCAGAGTGGCCAGATGACTGGAAGTACCACTGGGTTGGTGTTTGCCAAGTCAATGCTTTGTTAAATGTTTTGTTTTGATCAAATGTTTGCTTTAAATTTTGCCAAATTCCTGATCTTATAGTTTGCCAGTAAGGTTTGTTTTTTAACCTCTTGAGAACTTTTATTGAGTTATTTCTCCTCTGCATCACCTCAGGGAAAAGTAGTACTTAAGTCCATTTAAAATAAATTCACCTGGCAAGGACTGGGGCTTTACAGCATGTTTTAGTTTTCAATGTGCTCCCTGAGATTTAAGCACCAATTTAATTTGTCTTTAATTATGGTTTTTAACCTCTTTCTGATCAGAAGTTTGGCTTGGAGCTGGCTCAATTCAGTTTTATTCTGCACTACCCTTTACGACTGGAAGTTTGTACAACTTGCAGTACCTTGCACGAACACTTGCCAGGTAGCAAAGCTGAAACTGTTGGATCCAGGACCCGACCTTGACATTAGTTGCTCAGTTTAATGGCAACTTAGTAAAGTGTGTCTGACAAATGTATCTATTCAACATGTTCACGTTGAAGAGGGCTAGAGGAAGAAATTGTATATTACCCTGTATTTTTATGTTCAACTCTTACGTTTTACTCCTACTACAGTTTCTCAGCAACTTTTTCTGCTCATGGCCATGTGTAATGACCAGCAACTCTCTCGTACTTGGAGCACTGTTGATAATATCTTGCAATTTTGGGGGGATTTGTATAAATCTTAAATCTTCCAGATGACATTTTTTCCCTAAGCTTTCAAGTTATGCCATGTACCATGTAAGTGAATAACCAAGAAGCAGAAGGATTTATCAACTTGGGCATGGTGAGAATAACACACCTTAGAAGTGAAAAAAAACACCTTAGAGCTTAACTGTATTTTCTTTCTCTGTTTAAATTGGCCTAATGCGTTCAGAATAGTAATACAGTCACGCTGAAATCAGAAGTGGTTCAGAGCCCAGCTATACGTAATCTGTCACGGGACCACTGCTAAATAACTTAATTCCTTTAGGAGTGCAACTTTGTACTAGTCCCCATGCTACTTCTCTACCCTGGGAAGCCTCAGCAACAGTGACTTGGCTCCAGAAGAGGCTTTCTCCTTCTGCAACTAACCACTGCTACCAAGACCAAAGAGGGGAAGCTTCCTCACAGGAAACTGAAGTCTTGCCAATTGCCCTTAACCTTTCCAGTCCTTTAAACAATACTTTATGTTCTTTGAGTGTTGCTGTAAGACTGGTTCTCTCCCTAATTTTAATAGCTAGAAATACAAGGGGTTTTTTCCACCCTATAGAACACCTAAGAAAACTTGCCCTTTCTGCTCTGTATCCCCACAGAGAGCAGCAGTGGTAGAGCTCTGAAACACATTCTGACCCAGAGTGCACTCCCAGGAATACCTGGGCTACACACAATCAACCATGACATATCCTGCAGTCTTTGACTATGACTCAGTTTCTCTCTACTGTTGAGTATGTTCAGAAACCCATGCCCTTCCCTTTGAAATGCAAAAGGTCATTAAACTATACTAACACTAGTCCTCAAACCAAACCCTGTAGGCTCTTCAGAGTTCAGTACTAGCTTGGACTTTTAGATAGAAAAGGCAAAATTGAATTTTGCTACCACAAGGATATGGGACAGTGACCAGGCTGCTGCTGCTGTAGGAAGAGAATGAGGAGGCAGGGGCTTAGGGAGGAGCAGGGCTGAGATGGAAGGTGCCTGTGGGAGGTCCTGGGAGAGCTAGCCCTACGTATTCTTCCCAGGCTGAATGCGTAAGTGATGTGGGAAGGGGAGGTTTACTGCTGCTGCAGACCTCAGCAACAATCTGTTGCAGAAGTCCTGAGCCCCTCCTTGGCAATAGGGGTGATGCCATCCCTCCTACCCATTGCAGTGACGAAGCAGGCAGAGAGTGGTCGGCTGCTTTGCCACTCCAACAGCCTATTGTCTGGAGAGCTGTCCTGACCTGATACCCAGAGATGTGATGTCCCACTGTGCACAGAGCCACTGCGCAGCAGATGGAGCAGAGCTCAGCTCCAGCCATGCCTGAACAGCCTGGGCTCTGCTCAGATCTGCTAAAGTTGCAAAATTTGAACATGCATTTGGGAAAAGTGTACCTAGCAGATAAGCAGGTTTGTAATTAAACACTGTGACAATTCTCTAGATTCCCCTGTCTCCTCTCCCCTTTCCCCTTTCCCCCGAACAAGATTGACTTTTTTGTTGATTGATCAATTCACCAGATTCCATCCCTTTGTAGCTGTGGAGTGTTTTGAAACATGAAGTAATTCATGCGACATTTGTCATAGGGTGTCCCTGGGGTAGACAGAATGGGAGAACTTTTGATCCTGTGCTATGGCGGAAATATTTCCAATGTATGGTGTATTTATCTGTTTGCCAAAACTTCCCTCGTCTTTTCCCAAATTTGGAGTGTAGCCATGCTCAGGGCCAGATGTCTGAGTTTGCAGGCCTACTTTCAATTTCAACAGCAGTCAGTACCCAGCTTCATTAATAATTCAGGTTTTTCCTTCTGTTAGGAAATCAAGAGCTTTTCCTCACTAATCTTTAAAAGATATTTTAGTCAGTATAATCCATTTGTTCATATTCTGCTAGGTGGCAATACTGCCTCTGGTTGGGTTCTGAAGGTTTTTTGTTTTATAGCTTTCACTTTGAGGACCCTTTTAATAATGTATTATGCAATGTGATCATCCCTATTGAGTGTCTGCTTTTTTTCACATCCTCTCTTGAGACACGAATGTGTTTAGGAAGCTTCTTGTTTCAGAAAGATGGGTCCTGTTCTGCTCTGAAGTGAATGAAAAAGTTCTCTTACATTTTAGGGGTATTTTAGATTTACTTGAAATAATACTTGAATTACCATGTGATTGTGCTCTAGAAGACTGAGTTTGAGATGTACCTTCTATTTATCTTGGAAGCAGGACATTACTTTTTTTTTTTGTAAGTTCATGTCAGAATAAGTGTGTTACCTGATTTCAGACTGGCCCTTCATGAAGTTTAATGTGACAGATTTATAAGGTACAAAGACAGAATTTTTGCTGTGACATCCCTAATCTTTAATAATTTATGATGACTTGTCCTTCTGTTAGGTTTTGTTTGACACTCTGTGCTTTTATTTAAGCTGAGTTTAAGCAGGACAAATGAAAAAAGATTAGGAGCCCAAGAAGAATTAGTTCCAAGGTAAGCTTATTGTCCAGGTGCATAAAATGTTTGGATATTATTTCATTGAAGGCTCACATTCAGCTGACCTAACACAGAGTGACATACTGGCACTTTTTTCTCACTGACATCTAGTTCCCAAGAATTTGATTCCGTTTATTTTAAATAGTGTCTAACGTGGTCACTGAGAAAGCTCTGAAAGCTGAGTGTCTTTGGTTTAGTAGTGGCACTGGGGTGCTATGTCTGCTGGCATTTTCGGGAACCTGAGGAAATGGCATTGCAAAGTATGAGTGCTCCATTCACCGCAGTGCCCTGTCATGGTGTTCTAAATGCCAGCCTCCTAATGTGCTGCTTCTCTGAATGTATGGAAAAGGCCTGGCAGGGAATATTCTGCCCTGCTGCAAAGATGGCTGACTGTGGCAGCGTTACAGAAATGTTTTTCCAGATCATCAGAGAAGACAGTGACTATTTCACACTTGGAAACAATCAGATCTTTCTCCTCTCCCATCATTTCTAGTTGATAACCATGCCTTAAAGCAGAAGAGTTTGCTATCCATCCTGAAATGAATAAGCTTTCTCTGTGGAATGACATTCAGTTGTGCCATTTCTATTACTCCAGACTGCAAGGTCATCCATTTCTTCCAATACAATTGTCTAACCTATCACATCTCCGTAATGCCTCCCAACTTCATAGGATCCGCAAGCTTCACCAACATGCTCCAAATACTGACAAGAGCACCATGTAAGATGAGACCGAAAGACCAGTTGCTAACGATGTGCACAACTTATTTCCTTCCAGCTTCATTCTCCCTCCAAGTCACTGAATTCAGTGAAAGTCTTTAGAGGGGCAGAAGGTTCTCTTTCTCAACTCCAAGCTGAATGAAGGTATCGAACCTGAACCCTGGCATCGGCTACTGCTCTTACCCAGTTTTAACAGAGTATCTGTAGCAAACATTGCCTAGGTTGGTAGGCAGCAAGAGCTCATGTGCTGACCTTTCAAAGCCTTAAAAATAGGAAGGTGATAAAGAAGAAAAAAGTCCATTTGTTTTAAAGAAGAAAAGCACTTGAGAATAGACACTATCTCAGTTTGGGAATGTGTCTTTGTGCCAGTCTCAGTGAGAGTGAGTAGATGCTTCTGTGCCAGTAAAAATAAGTCTGCAGTTCACTTTCTTTCCACAATTGCATAAGGAAAAGTTGGAATCTATTCCAGCATATAACCAGGAGAGACTGTATCTTTTCTGGTGCTTTGAAGTCCTACTTGTAAAGGCACAGTGCTGGGCAAAGGTCTGCAGTGTTTCAGAGTGAAAAGACATATGGGAGTATGGCATAGTACCTTGAAAAGCTGTAAAACCTTCTTTATCTTGAATAATCTGGCATAAATTGAGCTTTTAGGCTACCTGTGATCTACTTACAATGATAAATATAAATTTCTTTCTATAAATAGAAGTTGTAGGGGATTTTTTTTGCCTAATGTCTTGGGCAAGAAGGATGTGGGGAGTAGAGTTTTGCTGACATCCTACTGGGAGGGCAAGACTGGGCTCCATTCTCATCAAAACGAGCACCAACACTGTGAATTTATTTTCATGGTACTGCAAGCACGACCAAAAGACCTGTAGGCTCCACCTGAAAACCTCTTTTGCAGAAGCAAAAAGCTTGTGTCATAGCATGATATACAAGACAATAAGCACAGATTGCACTGCTGCTCTGCTGTGTGCCTTGCCTGAGGGGACCGTGTTGCAATTGTTTAACAGCCTAATTGCAATACTGACATGTAATTCGCGGTGGGCAGTGAAGACTGACTTTATTATAAAAAGTGAGTTAAAAACAGAATGGAAAAAACCCCAAACAGTAGCAGCAAGTCCAGGAAGTTGACCAAAGTGGTGAAGGGTACCACTTTCTTTAATATGGTGAGATTGATTTATAAGACTATAGTTCTGAATAAATTCTGCTTCCCTATGGAGAGCTTTGATTTTACTTAATAAGAGTTGCCCCTTGCCTTTTATTTTTATTCTAACCTGTATCTAGAATATGACAGGAAAAGGAAAGCATACGCATTCTTCCATGGGCAGACATCAGAATAACAACTCAGTGTTTTCAGTGCATGCAAAGACTCTCAGCCATCACCTTCAAAATAGATTATTCCTATTGGTTCCAAAGGAGTTTGGCAACCTTTGGGGCCTGCAGAGTACAAAATGACTTATTTTAGTGTTGAGTTAGAAAATCAGGACTTAAAATAGATGCTGAATTTAAAAATGCTAGCAAAGAGACCTTTTAGTCAGTGGTTATGAGAGCTTACACTGCTTGGCTGAGCAGACTGGACAGTCAGAATACTCTTTCACTGGAGTAAACTGGAATGATAAATTTAATGGAAGTGGCAAAAGGCTGCATTCCTGCATGGAATATGTGCACAGTAACAAATTAGCTGAAGAGTAATCAGTGGTATAAGATTGCTATGAGCTTTCTGAATTTGGAGGAAAAATGTTCAATAGACTTGAAATTTCTAGACCAAACTGACCTCTGATGTGATAGAGAAAATTTTTTGCTACTTTTTGGTAAGGGTTTAAACATCAGTGCTTAACAAGCTAAGAAACCTCACACTGTGACCCATCAGATCCTGTCTTTATGACTGTGAAAGAATCCAGAAGAGGTAATACTTTAGGTTTAAACACAAGATTTGTGTCACAACAATGATGCACATGTAAGTACAGAGGAGGAGGAGAGGTGAACAGGATGCATATTGACAGTCCAACGTGTCGAGAGGAAAGTTTTCCCTGGCAAGACACAGCTACTTCACTGTTAGATTCAAGTAATAATATTGCAGTATTCAAAACCTCAAACATCTTGACTTTCTCATCTGGTACATTAAGTTAATATTTCTTTTCCTAATGTTCTTTCTTTCCAGGGCTTTAGGTAGAGAAAGCCTTATTTTAAGCTGTCATGAGTTCTCCTGCTGAATGCTGATCAAGTCAGGTAGAAAAATTTTGTTGGAGATGTATGGAAAATGTTTTTTCCATTGTGTGATGAAAGGGACACTTGGCTGATTCTGGTCTATAGCATTCAGAAGGCAACCTGCCAACATTAGATCTCTTTCATGTGCTACAAGAAACAGCAGCTCTAATAGAAATATCGTTATCTCAGCTTTCAAGAAGCACTGTGCATTTTAGTCTATACTGTTTTTAGAGCCCAGTATGAAAACTCAAAAACCTGCTTCAAAACTCAGCTATTATCAGCACTTCTTAATTATAAACCATGGTTGTTCCTGGAAACATATTGCAGCAAACTTGGTCAAGGTTCACTGAAATTTAATCCAGTCTTGTCATAATGCTCTGGCTCCTGGTGAATTGTATCTGAACTGTGGAGCTGTGCTGAGGCTGTCAGGAACAGACAAGAGACCTTTGGAGACCCAGTGTTTTATCTGTTACTGAGCATGTGCTGCAATTGACTCCAAAAATTAACGGAAAAGTGTTCTTTCTAAATACGCGAAAGGGAGATACCTCAAAAGCTACTGCGAATAAGATCAGGTGAGACTTCTAATGAGATTTGTCTGAAGCAGCCCCATTTGGGGTGAGGTGTGAAATGGGGTTTGCAAGCCCTGAGCAAGTGCAGATGGTAACACGGTGTCATTGATGGTGAACTGCTGCCTTATTGACTGAGCCCCTGTTTGAGGATTAGTTGGGAAAGGACATACATGCAGGTGCTTCTTACATCTGCCTTATAAAGGCAGATTTTCACAGCTGTGGAAACATATCTGACTTGACATTCACAGGAAAATTATAACTGGGTTTGTTTTCTTGACTTTCAGTAACCCAAATCACATGTGCAAAGTGGGTGAGTGTACACAGGGGCAATATGACTCTTTGTGTGTATAAGTGTAGGAGACGTGTTTTCTGAGTATACAAATCAGTGTGCTGAGGAGCGCTTCAGGGGAAAGGTACTATTTGTTATCCACATTTGAACATATTACTTATGAGACTTTAAAAACAGCATGTCATTTTTCTCTAGTGTCTGTGAGTTGTTCAGTGTCATTGGGATGTCTATAGTCCTGGCATTAAAATGACACCTCTTTTATGTCCAGCTGTTTGATTCTGGAAAAAAATGCATTTGCCCTATTGTGATGCTGTTGCCAAAAGCCTGTTACTGGTGTTGCATTATAAAACATTTCTGTAAATATTAAGTTTCATAAAATAAATTATTCCCCTTGACAATATCAGGATTTCAAAAGAGTTTAGAAACTCTCTTTTTCATTCAGTGCAAAATAGAAGTGTGGCTTTGTTGTTAAAGCCAGATAATAATTGACCTATATTTTACATACCTTTATTTCTAAAAGTTGACAAAGGCAATGTGCTCTTGAAGCTGATAAGAGTTTGTACTGGAATTGGGTTTAAACCTTTTGTGGTGGTCCTCTTTGCAGAAGTTTTGAAGATCAAATAATACTGATAAAAATAGCTGTACATTGAAACAGTTAGTGGGATGAACTGCAGTTTTAAAGAGGAAGAACAAATTCTGTTCTTTATTACTGACAGGTTGTGGGTTGCTGTCCTAGTCAATGTCCACAAGTAAACAAACTAGCAAAAGCCTTCACTTTTCCTTAGCCAAGACATGATCCACCTAAAGTAACAGGCAAACTGTAAGGTTTCTGAATCTTTGTTGATAGCAAGAGTAGAGAGAGAATCAGATGTTCACAGTGAATCAAAATAAGATTAAACCTTAAAGAAACAGCTTAGTATTAGTCCAGAAATTATTCTATGGCCCTGCAGCACTCATATTTTAACCTGATCTAAGGCTGCACATATGCTTTAGTAATTTCAGTCCATGAAAGATCAGATAATCACATCTTCCTTTGTTTATAGTGAGCCTTTTCAGCTTAACAACTTTAAAAGTTCTTGGATATGTATACAAATACGTCCAAGCTTATCTCAAATATAGATAAGTTTGAGCTCAAGTTTTTCATTCTTACCTTGCTCTTTTGTAGCTCTGATACAATCTACCTTAGATTTTTCAGAATAGTAATAGTCTCCATCCCTTACAAATATCCCATTTCTTTGAAAATACCATTGGTTTCAGGTGTTGTTGTCGTCATCTTGAGATTGGTGAACTGCATAGATAATTAAAACATAATAGAGTAAGGAAGATCATCTGCATCATGAACAAAATCAATGCTCTCCTGACGGTGTGTCTAGCTGCAGAACTGAACTCAGCATGTGTGAGGATGGGCTCTCTCAGAAGGTCGGTGCTCCCTGACAGCCTGGGGAGAAAAACAGCTGCAGAATCATGTGCAGTAAACAACAGCCTATGTTAGGAAACAGGCTGCTGTTACAGCTGGTTGGGAGTAAAAGTCTGGACTTACAGAATGAATCAGACCTCCAGTGTTTTGCTGGTGAGCTCCCTCTCTCGAGGTGGCACAGTCTGGCCATGGGGTATGAGCTGATTCTATGTGTAAATAAGGTATGGCAGCGAAGTCTCTAAAGACACGTAAATTAAATCAGAACTTCTACAGCCTTACAAGCAGTGACAGGTGGGAACTGGAGAAATGTCAGAAAAAAGGAATCATGGAAACAATGTGCTTGATTGAATCACATTCTACATTTTGGTTTTTTTCAATCTGGTGTAATTGCACTCTCTCATGAATTTGAGCTTATGCTGTGATAAAAGAAATACCCTAGGGTGTGTTGTTGTTGTAGAAGATTTTGCATTTATTTTTAATATCTCTGTCTTCAAATGGAGGTTTTATGGAAAGTAAGTCTTGTGACTTGAAAACCTTTCCCCCCACCAATTTCATTAAAACCCTCACATCGAATTTGTTTGCTTTGAGATTTTTCAGCCAGTTTTAGTAACTAAGTAAAATATTAGTGTTGTTTAACTAGGAAAGATTTTTTTTTTGTTTCAGCTTTTTAATTAGTGTAGATTTGCTTTCTAGAGCTCTCTTCCCTTGCCTCACCACAACCCCCATGGACTGCTGTGTTCATGTATTACTGCTACTGACCTGAGGGAGAGTAACCTTCCATAGAATAGGTAATGAACGTAGAGCCAACCTGATGATGCTACGTGAAGGGAACAGCCAGTTTTCTAAAATGAAAAAGTAATGCTGAAATTAGTAATCTGGAGATTGTCAGACACCTCTGGCCTCTTTCAGTTGTGTGGTGTCCTGAATTCCTCACACACAAGTGAAATTTCTTCTAAATAGATGTGGAGTTTTTTTAGTAGTTTTTTAACAGAATGTATTTTCTGGTTTGAGGCTGGTTTTTGTTTGGGTTTTGGATTTTTGTTTGTTTGTTTTTTAGTTTGCTTGTTTGTTTCTGTTTTGGGGGTTTTTTAAAATTAAATTTAAATTAAATTTTCCCACTATGGAAGAAAACATAGGATGCATGAAAAAGCAGGAGAAGACTGGAGACAGCTGTTCTTAAGGTGCCATACTTTATCACAGGATTTGTTGCTTTACTGTGTTAAATTAAAACCAAAATTCTTCTTCCCCCTATTTAGTACTCAAGTCTAAGAATAAAATGAAGATCTGTTATGAAGGCAGCAAATAAAGAAGAACAAGAATAAAATGATAGTAAAGGGAAGAAATTTGATCTAATTATCCATCATGAGTGCATATTGAAATACAACATGTGGGTAAAACCTGCTGGCAAATTGAGGCTGGGATGCAAATACACTAAGAGTTTGCTTTGCCAGCCTGTTTTCCCTCATTAGGCACTTCCTGCTCAAAAATGAAGCAATTCCTATTCTTCAAAGATAATTGCTATATTCTTGCTTATGAGTATGTATTCATTTTGATACCATGATGAGTTGTGAATACTCCAAATCATAATTTCTTTTTTTCTTTTAAAATTGCATGTTACAAAGCTTGGTCTGTTACCAGAGAAAGGCTTTTAGGTCATTTTTGATTTCAAACAAAAGGGAAAACATTTTATATTCAAAATTGACAGTAACTGACTGTTCTCTAGCAAATTTTCTGAGGATATCTGCAGACATTCAGTGTGTTGACATATAGGAAAAAAAAAGGAAGCTGGGAATTTGAAGTAGTTTCAACTCAGAGATGCATGTATGTTTATTGAAAAGTTGGAAAATACACACATTTTGGTGTGCACAGGTAGATGGTTAGTTAATGGTTACTGAAAGCATGATTGATACCCATTCAGAATCACTTAAAAGATCATTAAACTGTGGCCCAGAGGTCCCTTTAATCACAGACATAATCTGTTCTACATTCAGAGCTCGAGTGGTGACAGATATCTGGGCACTGGGAGCATTGTTGCCTTATTACACTGATGAGGGCTTCTCCTGCCTCACCTTGGCACTTAGTGATACAGATGAGCTGGAGGAAAGCAGCTGTTCATCCAAATCCAATGCCATATTCCAGGCATTAGAAAGATAAAACAGTCAAAGCAGTGCAGCTGGTAGCAGATCACAAACAATGTCTGATGAAAAGACTGGATTTCCTAACAAGGATTTTCTCACCTTTGAAAAAAGCATATTTCATAAGAAAAGAAGTGGTTTTACAGAAAAAATCTCTAGTATTGTTTTTTAATTGTCTTTCTCAGTGCAGAAAGATCCCAGCTCTGCCTCACTTTCAGTTCTGCTTTAATGCTTGAAAGAATCTTGAATGCTTGAAAGTCTTGAATGCTTGAAAGTGATCTCTTGGAAGGACACGCTCCCCAGATAATAACAACATCAGAATAAAACTAGGAGAATAGGCTGTCATCAAGCCATTCTGGGAAACTAGTTTTTCACCAGGTCATTCATAACAGGAGACTGTGTTTCTGAGGCAGCCCACCAGCCACATCTCTGAGTTTCTTCCTCTCCACTCTGCATCTGACACAAGCATAAATGAGAGAATGTTTCTTAAGGGTACTTCAACTGAAATAATCTTCTCCAATCCCACATTGAGTTGTGCAGTTCATAAGATTCTCATAGGAGATGAGTTTTACTTCTTCCCCTAGCTTCAGTGGGAAAATTCCACTTGGATTTTGGGTTGGCTTAAGTCTACAAGCGCTCTCTGCAAAAAAAGCATGACTTACTCAGATACAACTTTCCCTTCAAACAGGTTCCCTTTTCCTTCTTGCTGATACCTGGAAATCTGTGTGTGTCTCAGCACATGCAGGTGGCCTCCTATCTCTCAGCCTCGTGGTGTTTTGTTTGTCGCTGCCATGCTGCTGTTACTAGCAGGCTCACAATGGGGGTAAAGGACACTGGTTTCTCTGACACTGAATTGAAAGGTACAGCAGGAAAAAATGCTTGCAAGGGTAAGGATAGTACAGATTTCTCTTCTGGTCCCTAAACCTTTTTGAGGCCATTTATACACATCCAAGCTCAGGAGCCAGCAGTAACGTGGCAGGTCTCTGCCCAACCTCTTGAGTCAGCAGGATGTGATCCTTCTCTGGCAAGGGGTGCCAACAGCATTTGACTGTCCAGAGACAGTTGTCATGCCAGTGCAGCCCTGAGAGTGACCGAGCAGAGCCCTTTCCTGCAGTGTGGCCAGGCCTGCCCTGCCTGGGCTGTGCCTAGGGGGTGGTGCAGCCAAGCACATACCTTGCCAAGAGGTCAGATGGCACTACACCTCCTGCTTTCCTAAAGTTATTTTGGTTGTATAAAGGGGAGAGTTGCTGTGCTGTCAGCTGGTCTGGCACCTGCAGATGGAAGCGGTGTCACGAGCTCTGCCTTATCTAATGCTGTGCCATTGTGGGTCTCTTGCACCACCCCGCCTGGCACTTGCAGGAGTGTTGGCCAGTGGCAAATACCCAGCAAAGGCTCACCAAAATTTGTCTCACAATATTAGTGAGGGGAAAGGCTTTCTGCAGTCTCATGCTCTTAAGTCATGCCCTATCTCCAGAATACTGCCAAGAGGAGAAATTGTCACAATGCTGAGAAAAGAGGAGTGAATTGATGAGATGTGGATCAGTGATAAATCTCTGGAGAAGTACAGGCTTCCTCTAAGTCATCCTCTCTAGGCACTAGTATATTCTGTCTTATTTTTGGCATGATCCAGCTTCAAAAGTTTCCAATGGCTTTTAAAATTCTCTTGCAGCAATTGTTCCTAATATTTCTAGACTACTGCCTCCCTGCTCTCTGCTCTGCTGAACTGACTACAGAAAAAATTATTTCTCCAGGCAGTGACCGACAGCGCACTGCCCCAGCAGCAGTGGTGCCTCAGAGCTGGTTTATGTCAGTTGGCAGGGAATGTTGTGCCTTCCAGGTCCTGCTGCTCCTCCACATGTACAGGTAGCATAGCTGAACAGGAAACTTGCTTCATGTCTCAATGCAGAGGCAGCACAGAATGCCAAATTAACAAGCCTCGGTGTCAGTGTTTTGTTAAAGTGCCTATGAAAAGAATAGAATTTAAATGAGCTGCTGATTCCACAAAGAAAATGTCAAAAAGTTAATTTGTGTAGCCCTGCAAAACATGCATACCATGTGTCTTCTTCCATTTGACACCTCTATAGCACAAACTTAGTCCCTGTAGCTGGAGTGGGGTTTGGGGGACTGTGGAGCTGTAATATTCCAGATACTCAGTGCCAGCATGTCTAGTGAAACTACAGCACGTTCACAGAGACAGCAGGAGAGAAGGGAGTGGTAGCATGGAAAAGCTATCTGGCTGCTCACTGGTGGTGGTGTCAGCCACTTGCAATCACACAAAAGCTTTCCTAGGGTTTAACGTAAGAAACGATACTACACACCCATATCTGTGTAGGACAGGGTCAGAAAACCAATCTGGAGAAAGAATAATTCACCTTCTTGAAGTTTTTATTTGCTCCAGATGGTAGCTGTTCTGCCAAAATCCTAGTGCACCTTCAAAGTCAGAGCTGTGTCCTCGGTGCTGAACCTTGCAGCAGGGTGCTCTGTTGGGAGTGGTCCAGTGAAGACTGGGTATGGGCACAACTAAGTACCAGCAGTACTTCTGTTCCTGAGTCCTCTGTGCAGCCACAGCATTCAGACTGTGCTATGGACAGCATGGGAGTATGGAAAGACAGGTCCTGTGCTGACGAGCTTAAAATCGTTATAGATGCAGGAAGGGGAAGGAGGAGAGGAAAAACTGGACTTTGTATCAGGTGCTTGCTGAAATGAAAGAGAGCTCTGATAAAGAACTGTAGGGATGAGATCTTAATGCAAGCAAGTTTTAAATATTCAAAATGTATTTGGAGGTTTTCTGGATGCCTAACTTCTTGAGAAGGGGTGAGTATTTACACTGGAGTAAAACAAGCTTCCTTAATGTGACAAGTCACGAATGCAGAATTGTTGGCATCCAAAATCATTGGTTTATTTCACAGCTTTTCACTTATGTACAAAGATCTGGATTAAAATGCATCATATTCTTCAAAACATATTAGTGATGTTTTAAAATGGTCCTCATTGGTTTTAGCAAGGGATTCTGTGTTTTTAAATAGAGCTAACAAGAAGTCAGTTTGAGAATATCAGGGAGGAAAATATTTCAGACTTGACAAACAACAACAACAAAATGCCTTAAACTTAAGCCCACAGGACCTGAACTTTAAACTCAGATCACACCCGAAGCAGCAAATCCAACATGTGATGTAGAACGTAAGCCGAGCCAGCAGCCTGCCGAGCTGATGCCCTGCCTGGAGGGCAGGCCAGTGGTGCTCATGTCATGTATAATACAGGCCAAAGAGGCTACGGGCTTCAAAATGGGTACAATGCACTAACCTAGAGCAAATCAGACCACAGTGCTTTGCACCACTTTGAACTGTCGAAGACTTACTAGAATCTTCCCGTAGAGTATCAGGGGCAGGTTAGCTCCCAGCCACAAATTCAGAGCCAGCTGTGTAAGCGGCTTGCATGGTAAAAGGGCTGGTGACTGCACGGCTGATGGGGAAGCAGTAGAGCAGGAAGATACTTCAATAAAACAGTTTAAAAATAAAAATCTTCAAGCATTAAAATTTAAAATATATATATAAGCTAAAGAAGTATGTAAACAAAGTGCAACCCCCTTAAAGCACAGTACAGCTCCATGATTGTTTTTAGAATAGAGTTTTCTCTTCTGCAGCTGCAGAGGAGCCAGTTTGCTGCCTCCGCACCAGAGTACAACTGGGAAGAAGAAATCATCCTTAATGGTGAGGGTGCCAACCTGTGTAGCAACAAGGCCTGTGTCTTACAGCCCTCTTACGTGCCTGCTTCTGGCTCTGGTCTTCTTTCAGAAGAAGAGTTCAGCCTTAGGGTGCCGGCCACAGCTGCAGGGCAGCCCCTATAGCCTGCGTATCTATGGATCCCCTGCCGCAAGTGTGGCCTGAGGGGTTCAGTGTGTGTGTGCACAGTGGGGCCCAAGACTTTTCCCCAGGTAAAGCACAGGGTTAGTTAGATCAAACGGTGATACAGTTATCTATGTATGCTAATTGCTCCAGAGAGTTACCACCCTGAGCTGCTCTGAAGAATGCTGTTTAACAGCCAATATTTACTTCAGTTGTGCTTCCTACAGGGATTTTCTTCAGAATTTCTGTGTCCAGTGCAAAGGGTTTTTGGAAGTCTGGATCTTTCTAACAGTTGTAACTGAGCCCAAAGTAGTTCTTTAAAACTACCTGAAAGGAGCTTGTAATGAGGTGGGAGTCAGTCTTCTGCCAGGTACCAAGTGAGAAAACTAAATGAAATGGCCTCAAGTTCCACCATGGGAGGTTTAGATTTGATATTAGAAAAAATTTTTTCACTCAAAGAGTGGTCAGGAAAGTGGTGGGTGGAATTCTGGTCCCTGGAAGTGCTCAAAAGGTGTGTGAATATGGCACCTGGGGACATGGTTAATGGTGGACTTGGTAGTGCAGGGTAACTGATTGAACTTTGTCTTAGGAGTCTTTTCCAACCTTAATAATTCTATCATGCTATAACAATAATTCAACTAACAAATGATCAGTTTCAAAGAGAAACACTAGAGACAGGTTCCTGGGAAAAATCCTGCCTTAACCTACCCTTTGCCTTGTACCTGATTTTCTCCAAAAGCGGTAGCTCTAGTACTACTTTGTTGTTAGAGCTGAAACTAATGAATTCACCTTTAGGTTAAAGAGAAAACAGAACTCACTGAAAGCAGAAAAACAAAAGTAATTTACAGAAGACCTAGGTAAGCTTTAAAACTCAGTATTTACTACTTTAGGTAATTGCAGAAATTTGCAGTTTAATTTAGATACACCATGGCACAACTGCAGCTGCTGAGAGCCTCTTAAGAGAGTGTTTTTGAGATAACAAGTTCTCTTTTTCCCCTCCTTCACAAAGAGAAACAAGACAAGAAAACACACAAGACAAGAAAAAAATTATCATCCTTGTTCGGTATCTTTTCACTAGGTGTTTGGTGCTTTTAAAAGGTCACGGCAGGGTATTGCTTGTTAGATATACCAATAACTTCAAACTTTTAAAATTATCTTATGTTCTCTGCATGCTTGTAAAATTTCTGCTCAAGTGCTTTTGATGTTTTGCCATATTTCAGAGTGCAAATACCTGAGAAGGCTAGAATTGACATACTTACCGGCTCTTAACTTCTTTCTGCTGCAGAAGGGATGATTTAAGACTCAAAAATGGTGAAAGGTTTTCGTTTGGAAAATAATTGTATAGAAAACAAGTCACAGAAGCGACATTGAACAGACAGGATTAAAGGACATGCAGGATTACTCAGAAATGCTACTTAAAAGATAGTGATAATAGACTAATTAAAAGAGCAGCAAAGCCTTAAAGGAATATGTAATCTAAAGCTAAAAGAATAATTATTGATTAAAAAAAAAGATGAGAAAAAAAAATCTTCTTGTACAGGAAGAGGAGAGTCTTTCTTGTAGTAACCAAATAAAGTTGACATTTTGCTTACTATTTTTGCCATATGGTAATTCTTGTTGACTTCCAAACACACGCCACCCACTGAAAAAAGCAAAACCAAAAAGCATTCCCAGCTTGCCAACCTGGGTAAACATTGTTTCTGGTTACTCTTCCTCAAAACAGCAATGACCACATGTAGCCCAGGCTATCAACTGTCTTCCATATCCAATTTTCACTCCTTTCCCACCTGCTGTACCTCATGGTGTGTGCACATATGGCATCCTTAATTCTCACTTAAAAGCATTAACCTTAAGTACTGAGAAAATAATAATTCTAAGAAAAGATAAAGGAAAATGGACCTTCAGTATTCGTTTTAATTTGTTGTGAAGTCAGACCTGTACAGCCCTCAGAGTACTGGCTGGTACTTGAGTTGATGAGATTTTTAATGAACTGATAATGGTTGATCCTCTGCAAAAGAAAAGCTAATGTTCTTTTTAAGGTCAAACCAAATCAATGTTGTCTTCTTAACCGTTATCTATTCAAAAGAGAAAATTACAGATTATGGGGCATTTCACTGTCTTTCCCATAGTTTCTATGCTTATATCCCTGGATGACCCTGGTTCTTCCAGCTCCTTCCTATTCAAAATTGAATTATATTCCTTCCTTATGGCCTGTGTTTTCCAACATCCCTACTATTTCTTCAGTACAATTTCTATTGGGAATTCAGCTTTTAAATCAAGCTTTGTTAGAAAGACAGAATCTTTACTTGATATTGACTTTCCTTGAGATATTCTCATACGAAAAATTCTAGCAATAACTTTAGACCTTTAATATTTCTACTCTTTTTCTCTGAGTCAAAAACATTGCAGAGAAAAATTACCACTTGAGATGTAAATCCATGAATCTTGTAAGTTAGAAGAGCTCAAAGAAATTGCGAAAACAGATCTTTTTTCAAAAAGGAAGAAAAATAACTTTTTTTTTTAATTTTACTAAAAAGGTACCACAGTGCAAAATATAAAATCCTATTTTTAAAACTGAAACCAGAGGAATTTGAAGTCATTCTCTAAATGCAAATGCAGACTTAATTATATAATTTCTCACAAGGCTGATTCTTTACATGGCTGAATAGCTGGCAATGTAACAGAGCTTGTTCCTCTAAAGCTTCACACCTCAGAGAGTTATTTACAAAAAAACAGACCCTTTTTTTCTCCTTGCAGTAAGTGGCTAAAAATGACTGACAGGTTTTCAACAATAGCAAAAATGCAAATCTTCCTCACTTGTTTGATTTCAGACAACCTGAATGTTGGGAAGAAATCGGTGACTGTGTATGTGTATGTATTTGAAGTGAGAGTACATTCCTCATCTCTGTGACCAAAAGACTCCTGAACTTATGACACAACACCCACATGGTCTCTACTGCCCACCAGCTACTTTCCTCATGGCAACCTTAGGTTTGCTATGACCACCAGCAAAGGATGAGTACAACAACCTTTCTGTCAATCATGTACTCTCAAAGTTTCTTTTAGGTCAAGTTCATGATTTAGTAAAAACTGAAGTCTTCACAGTACTGGTCCAGGGACCAAAAAAGAAAGAAAACCTCAAATAGCAAAAAAATCCTGATAAGTGTGAATATAGCTTTACTAAAAAGGTGGAGAAAAGCCTGCTAGCTAACATTTCATGGTTCACTTTATTATGCTACAAAGACAGAGGAAAGGAGAAGAGTCCCATCTTAATCTGAAGTTATGGTGGAGTATCTCAGTGGTGCTGCACAGCTGATTTTGTGGCTGTGTCTCTCGGGTGTGTGCAGTGGGGGCAGAAACTGTGGTACACAGGAGGGAAGATATTGTGACTCCTCTGCATGAGGGCTGTTTGCATTCCTTTCTGACTCACAGAGCCAGTTACCTAGATGTAATTAAGAGATAAAGTTATTTTTATAATGGCTAGAAAAAACAGGCTCCTGACCTAGAGCTGTTCCCTGGATGTAGTTATATAAACAGCATAAGGCTTGTTTTTTAGCCATTCAGGACAGGCCGAGACTTTCCAACATGTTTGCTCATGTTGGTCTGCCACTGCTGAGCTCAGCACCAGGCTTCAGCTTTGCAAAGTTCAAGAGGAAGTTTAGATCTGACATTTTGGTTCAGATGCACTGTGAGAAGGAAGTCTGATTTTGAATGTTAAGAGAGGTCCAGCCAGCTATGGAAGCACTGACTGTTCAGCTAGCAGTACTTGTCATTTCCATATGTTCAGAGTTTCAGCCAACTACTGCAAAATAAGAAAAAATAGGCTATTGCTATGTGCCATGCAAATACAGGTTTGGGTGCAGGTTGATGGCTCATTATATCTAAACCATTTACCTGGGTTCTTACACCTGCAGTATTGTGACAGAAATTAGAGAATGAAGGAAAAATTCCACTGTGTTTCTCCAGGCTTGACTCCTTTCATTTTCTGTTCAGCAGGGCTTCATGATAGAGCTAATGAGGTGACATCACTCTGCTAGATAAATTAATTTAGATTCTCACCAGAAAGCTGGCAGTCAGAACCAAGGAAGAGAAAGGACTGCAGGAGGAGTGAGAAGGCCACCATCTGCACAGAGATGTGGCCAGTGCCAGCTGGGCCCAGGACTAAATGATGGAGAAGAGCAGAGGGTGACCACTGTTCTGTGTGCTTGGCTTTTGTTGTTTTCCTAGCTACAGATGAGATGTTCTCAGCATTTGAAAATTGCTAGGAAAGAAGACAGAGAACCTGTATCTGGCTGGAATTTGTCTGGGGTACAATTTTTGGCGTCTAAACACGTGTGTGCAATGAATTATATCATTCCTGTCCTTCTGATTGTGTTTAATTTAGAGAATTGGAGGGTTTAATGCTATGAAGATATCAAAATAAGAGTTACTTCCAAATGCTTAACTTTCATCAATTTGTTATGTGTCACTTTTATCAAAGCAATATTTTCTTGCTTTGGAGAATTCAAGACTGTGGTGATGTGTAGGAAACATCAGAATCTTCTCTCTGTATAACCCCATTCAGTCACTAAGAATCTGATATCAGCTGGAGACTGCTACCATTGCATCTTCTGTTCAGACACAGGCTGTTGCAGACACGATGCAGACTGTGTTCTCCCACAGAGTATTTACCTTCAGCTTCTTTTGTTTTTCCTTTTTATGCAAAATAAGTATTTTTGAATGTAAATACAAGATTAGGGCTTGTATAGGGAAAATGTGATTAGTGAGTGTACGCCTACCAGCATGCATATTATTTTCATTAATCAGTGGTGACAGTCATTTTGTTTTCAAGGGTTTTGGCAACCTATTTGCTCTATTCTGAGAGACCCGGTATCTAAGGAGTTTGCTGGAAAACAGAATTTTGCAAGAAGATGCTGGAAAAACACATTCTTTCAACCAGCTAAATGCTGTCACTGACAGTTACTCTCACATTATAAGCAAACCATGTGTGAAAGCACAACACAAGCCCCCCCCTTTTGTGTGGTGAAGGCTCACAGAGGTATATTGCACATATTTCAAGCTTTATATCTTTAGCTCCCTAAGCATTTTGATGTCTTCTAGTAATAAAAAAAACCTGCAGTGAGAGCAGGTGCTATTACCTAACCTATTGCCACTGCTAAACTAAGACTCGTTTCTTGCTAGAGGGGTATCTCTGACTTTATGGCTGCGTCATTTAGCTGTTGGCTAAATAAGCGTACATATGACTGATGTGTCGGTGGTAGTTTTCTTCTTGATGAAAACCAGGTGTTTGACAGTATTGCCTTAGCATCTCCTCTTGATAATGTTAACCACAAAAAAAAAGGGATCTGTCCCTTCCAGCTGTAGCCAGCAAAAAGTTATTCCAGGTCATTCACTTAGGCTCTTACCATAAAACATTCAGGCACTTCTTAAGAATAATTTGTTCAGTCTTTTTCTCTTCCCACCAGTAAGGAGATACGTACATGACGTGATCAGATATCTAACTTTAACATGGCTAACCATAAATAAGGTGGTTCTTCCTCAGAGTGAAGAGCCCAGTTTATTCTTACAGTACTGGTTTCTGTAGCTGGGATGTAGCTTTTCATTCAGGTTCCTACCCAGCTTGGACAGTTGAGAAGTCACATAGGGCAAAAGCTGCAAAAGGACTCACCTCTGGGTTTCCATGACAGTTTGAAAAGTCTTGAATCTGGTGCTTAAACTGCAAAAACCTTGGATCTCCTCTCTTCTGAGGGGAAGCTGGCACTTTGGTGGGATGTTTCCAATAACTTGAGCACTGAGGTTGTAAATAGGAAATGCTTCAGATAAAAGTTTGAATTTTAAATCTTCGCCATGTCCTGAATCACATATAGCTTCATTTGATAGAGGCCTCCAGGGGTTACTTGGACCACTTGGCCTGGTGATCTGGAGTAACAAATCACTCCCTAGAGCTGGAAGCCTAAAAGACTCAGGGGGCATAATCCTTTTTATTTAAAACATCCATCCCTGAGAGAGTCCACCAGTATGAACTAATCTCAGCCAGACATGTATTATTCATTCATTATTTGATGACAAATAATGAATGAATGGAAAGTATTAAAAGGTCTTAGAGGACTGAACTCAAGTTATTGCTTTGAGATTTTTAAAGGTTAAATGTGTTCTTGCTGCCCACTGAATTCACATCTGTATGCTGCAGGGCCATGTTCAAAAGTCAGGATTGGGAGTTTTATATTAGCTGAGTGATTGGGAGGTTTTGTGTGTCCCAAGGCTAGAGACAGCCACTGCAATCTGAATTAACTCATAATTAGGATACTCCTTGCTACTGGATGGAGTTAAATATGCATATGTTCATACAGTGAGGAAGGGATGCTCAATATCATTCTCCCCTTTCATTGTAGCTTTAAACAAATACAGCTTCCAGCATGTTTTTTTGGCTTGGGGTCAAATTGTGTTTATGTTTTTTGCAGAGTGTGCTGAGGATGGCTGCTAGGTCTGGTTCACTCTGGCCAGGAAGCATTTAAATTGAGGAGACTTTTCAGTTTGGGGATTTAAATAAATTTGCTGAGACTGTGAGATAAAGAACTTTCTCTGGAGTTAAAAAGCAGGAGAACTCCAGGGAACTTTTCTGTGAAAATGCAAATTTTTCATTTTTTTAATTTCTCAAATATCTAAGCAGGAAATTTGAGCAATACCATCAAAACTCTAGGAGTCTAGAAGTGATTAGTTGTCACTTCTCATGGACTTCTTTCATTCTCTAATAGCATCTAAGTATTAGGACAATAAATTCTTAAAGTGGTGAGTTTTAGTTTCTGCAGCAGTGGGAGCCCCATGAGCACTCAAGAAATAAAAAAATAAAGAAGTCTCGAGCCCTCACTTTACCCACTCTCAGAACTGTTTAATGGTATTAGGTATATAATTTATTACAGTTTTGAATGAATGTCCTGCTAAAAGTGTAGAATATTATTTCTAAATCCAAAGTGGGTTTTGGCATCACACACATATGAAGCCTTCTTGCACTTTGGAAGAGGAACAATAAAAGTGGCATGAGACAGTATAACAAAAAGAATAAAGAAGCCAATTTCTTATTGTTTATCCCTTAAACTAATACTCTGTTCAGGTTCATTTCTCATTTTATTTGTAATACACTTACAAAGTTTAAGACAGAAGAATACTACTATATTGCTTTTCATAGCATCCTGAGAGGAGTGGGCAATCCATTCCCTCTTCTTACTGTAAATAATTTATCTCATCCGATTCCACCATGCCACAGGAACAGTTATTTCATTGAGGTCATATGTTTCAGTCTCTCTCCCTTTCTATTTTGTGACTTTGTACCAAATGTCAGTGGTTACTGCCAGAGTCAGACTCAGTTTTCTCAACAGTCTTGTTTTAAATCCTCCTTGTCCAAAAATGTATCTATTCTCATGGTTCAGAAACTGAAGCTGTGACCTTCCTGGTCACTTTCCAGGTGTTCTTCAACCTCTTAAAATCACGAGAGTCTTTCAGAAGATGAAATCGCAAACAACTTTATTTGGCAAATATACAATCTACAACTTTATCTGGAAAATATACAATATAATCATATACATAAAAGTGCACAAAACCCACTGCATCAGCAGAGTGGCCCACAGTCTCAGTCTTAGTAAGTGCTTGGCGTATTGAGGGTCAAAACTCTACCCATGGAACATTCCTTGTGCATCTGCAGCTTTCCTCATGAAATCTGCTAGGCTCAGGCAGGACGGCTGGTTGTTCTCCCATGTGCTTACACCCCCTCCAGTCCAACACAACCCAGATGCCCAGAGTCCACTCAGCCTTTCCACAACCACCTTGGTCTTGTTGAATATGGCCAACCCTGCTTAATTTCTCTGTTCTCACCAAGAGTACCAGTACAAGGAAATTTAACAAAAAAACCTTTCTCAAACCTCTTGTCTTCCAGAGACAGCCCAGTCGTTAAGTAGAATTTTTTATATGACAGGAACCTGAGTTCATCCAACTTTCAATTTTAAAAGCACTGTTGCTGTAAAGTATTCAAATAAGCACCCCTCACCAGCTATAAAACAGTGTGGTTTTTTATTGAGTTCAGGGCAAGTGCTCTGGGCACATAGATAACATGTGCCTGCATCTCACTGGATAGCTGCCCTTAGCCTCTGTCTCGTTAGTTCCTTCTGCTCTTAATGATTTTCCCTCATGTTCCCAGCACAGATACAACAAGAACAATTCCAAACCCACTAGTATGTTCAGATGCAAGTACCACAGCACATGCTGTGATTCTGTGCTTCCTCCTTGTAGGCAGGACCAAATCCACCTTTGGTGTAATTTTATCAAGGACAATGGAGTTCCACAAGAAATGGCTTTCAGATAATTCCCAGTGGACAGCTCAGCAGGAGCTGGTTACCTTGATGCTGATTCCAAAAATTGCCCCCAGTACTTTTAAGAGAAAAGCTAGAAGAAAGAGTTTTGATTTTTCAGTATGATATTTCCAGCAAGTATTTTCCTTCTGAGTAGAAAATAAAATCACTTTAAAATGTACAAAAAGTGACATAAAGTGTATGTGATCCCGTTTTATTGCGCTCCCATTACTGTTGAGAAGCTGTAAAAGACTGGGGATGTGATAGAGTTGATAATGTTATTGAGTTTCTCTGACAAGGGTAAACCCATCAATAACTTATTATATTTTTATGTCCTCTAAAAATAGCTGCTTGTTTGCCTTATGTCTTTTTTTTTTTTAAACTTTTTCCTCAGAAACTCCTTGTGTAACAGCTCCCTTTAAAGAATAATTAATTTTTGTTTATGTATTACAGGACCCTTTGAAATTTCCCTGAATAGGTTTAGAAAACATCATAAGTAGTTCTCTCTCCATTTCCTTTTCTCATCGTTTATTTCATTATGTATGGAAAAGGAGAAAACTCCCCTACTGGTGTGGAACTGAGACTCAGTAAGGGAATCCGGGGTTGGCCCATGAGCCAGGGATTAGCACAACTAGGCAGTGCTGTGCAGGAACAGCCCACTCCCACCCAGTGACTTCAATACCTTTACCAGGGCTTACGGAGGAGATTTAGGAGCCCTGTGGCTCAATCTGACAGAGAAGGAGATCACTCATCACATGCACGAGAACAAACAGGTAGGCATACAGAAAACAAAACACAGCTTCAGCTCACTGCAAACATCAACACCAGCTCCCATCAGGAATGTTCTCTGGGGTTAATATCTGCTAGCATTTAATGAGCCAAAGCACAATGCGGGCATTTAAGTCCTCCCGACTGGTTATCAGTTGCCCGAGGAATGGCCTGCACCTCAACCATTATTGTTCAATCACACTCACATTGCTGGGTCCTGCAGCCTTGCTGTGACATCACATTTCTAACAGCTGTGTTTGACCAGCCACACACTAAAAGGCTGTATCCCAGCTCACAAGCCAGCGGAGGGAGAAGAACATGGGGGCTGGTTGATGAGCAACTGTGGTCAGTCCTGCATCCCCTGGCTTTCCCTCAGAATGGAGAGTACTGACAGATTCAAGTGGAGAGGAAAGAAAGCAATAGTCATACTGGCTTCTTGGATTACCTGTGGACAGTGATCAAGCCCAAGGAAATCAGGAGCCTTCTCCAAGCACCTGCCCTGCAGAACATGATAGCTTGGGTCAGTGGCTCCCATGCAGAGGTGCTCAGTAACCTGATTAGCTGCATTGCATAGGCAAATCTGATTTCTTGTTTTGTTTTTTAAAGCCTCATCTTTAACACTTCCTATGAGTAGACTGTAGAAACTGCAGCATGAATCTGCTAGCAAAAGGGTTGCATTTGGTACTGTGAAACCTTGTTCATAAAGTTAAATCACTAGGTCACTGTCATGTCAGAATAGTATCTATCTACATGTGTGTGTATATAACAGTTCATTTAGTATTTTAACGCACAGTAAGGCAAAGTGGTAAAAGATGAGAGGAACTGTTTTCATGGCATAGAATTGAAATGAGAAGCCTCATTTTTCAAATGGGAGAAGTCCAAATGAATCAATGCTGTCATCTTTCTTTGAAATGTGTCAATTTTAATAGAACTGTCTCTTTAGTGGAAACATTATTCTGTCAGAAATTTTCCAACCAGTCATATACCCAGCAGCAACTGGTAAAAATGGCAGCACTGGCTTTGAAGGCTGCCTCAGTAGCCCAGGGCAGTCTGGCCAGTGAGCCAGCCAGCAACCTCCTTTGCCTGTGAGGAACCGCTGCTGCTGCTGCTTCCATGTGAGGGTGAGGGCTGGAGCCCCCTGCCAGCCACGGTGGTGGGACCTGTTCCAACTGTATGGCTGCCTGCAGAGCCCTCAGTTCTCCTCCTTCTCGGCCACCTCGCAGCTAAGTATCATCTCTTGTAGTGTCTCGTATCAAATTGCAAATACTCCTCTTTCAGTAGGAACGGCAAACTGTGACATCCCAGGGATTCACATACTACCCAACTGCTCAAGTGTAAAGGGTCAGCTAGGGAGGCACATTTCAGTCCCTTGGAATTTTTTTATTTGCATTTTATGTGAAGGTGACTTTGTAATGTTCTCTCAATTCAGAGTATTAAGTGGAATGAGTCAATATTAAATTGAGTATTTATATACCCAGGGAAAGATTGCTCAAGTTTTGAGGAATCACAAGCACACGGGGCACTAAAAATTAAGAGCTTGCAAAGCAGATGGCTATTTGTTGGCTTTTAAGGAACACACTTAAAAATCCTAATAATGCAGTGGAATTTTAACTAAATTTCATCCACTGAGAGCTGCAGATGCAAGAAAAGCAAATAATCTCAAATTAAAATCTCAGTGTAATTTGTTTTCATGGATAACTTTTGGATGTCCAAGGGGACTCTCAAAAAATCTGGAACTGTCTAGTTCAAGGAACCAGTCTAGAAAGTTTTATCCTGGTTGCTGTTTGTAAATCAAGGCATAGTACTGTATCTTCTACAGCTATTAAATTCTTATTAGGTAAGCATGTGTGTTAGGTGGGTTTAGTCAGAAAAACTGTTCTGCAAAATGTCTGTTGTACAGGATCTACTTTCTAAAATTAAAAATGAAATAAGATTTTTTTTCCTCAATATAGAATTGGGTTTTTTTGTTCAGCTGGAGTTGTGACTTGCAAGCCTAGAATCAACATAGTATGTGTGTGAAATTAAAAAGAATTTGATTTAATTTAAAAGCATGATGTTAAGAGCAACATCTGTAGAGTGAATTCCAGACAGTCTCAAAATAGACTTTTGATCTTCTGTTCTCATCCATTGCAAAGTGAGAGGCTGTTGCTACAGCAGAATACAAATTAAGAAGTTAGTCTCTTTCTCTGTTCCAAACCTTATAAACCTCAAGTCTACATGTACTCCTAATCCAGTACTCAGCTCATAAAAAAATAATCCTTAAGAGTAAGGAAATTAGTTAAAAATGTGAAGAGTAATGGTGCTAAGTGAGAGCCCTGCAGTGTTAGGCAGGCACACGGTCATCACCCTCCTGGAGAGGTGTCAGGGCCGTGCCAAAGGCTCTCCCTTTCAGACCTTCATGGTGGTGGCAATGCAGTCAGTACCTACAGAGATCCTGCCAGGGAGAGGGGGAACTGGGATTGCATTCACACAGCTTCTTCTTTACACATCTCAAAGGCCAAACACCTCTGCCTTCCCATTAGAAGACACTGTTTCTGATAGATCTTTCTCCTTTTTCTATCCAGGGTTTGCCCTGAACTGACCTTGCAGTTTTCTCTCCCTGCTTTTGTCCCTGAGGCCAAGCTGAACTGACTGCCTAGAAGGCAGCAGTGCTGACAAGGTAGAGTGGAGCTCAGAGCAAACCTCCCCCCTGAGACCTTACCCAGTAGATCTCTGTGTACTGCATTATGTTCATTATTATTGTTAGTGGGTTTTTATTCTAGTTAGCTCAAAGAGGGTTTATATGAGCTGCAGACACATCTTCAACAGGAATAGCTAGGAAATGTCCGCTGCCTTCTGAAGGTCAGGTGCTTTGTAATCTGCTCTTCAGGAAAAAAAAATATGTCAGAGCTACAATTACTCCTTCAGTAGTGACTCTGGGAAAGCTTTCTCCTACACGCCTGTCTATCAACATTCTCTCCTGTGAAAGACAACAAGAAGCTTCTGCCATCCTTGCACCTGTAATGCATAAATTGTGCTCCACTGCTATACTTTGCAGGCTCCAGCAGCAAGGTTCCCAGACTATAAGCCAAAACAACTCTCCACAAATGCTAATGAGGGTCATGTGGATAAGTCCTTGCTTTCTGCACATTAAACTTACCCTGAAGGACAATTTCCAAGACTTTAAAACATCAGTGAGATGGGGAAGGAGGAATATTAAGACTCCCATCTAATGTCTGTGCCTTCTGGCCAGTTTTGTTACTTCCATTTTATTCTTTGCCACTGATCCTTAAATAGAATTTATGGTTGTCCATTTTACACTCACCTTTTCATAGGGTCACAGATGTATCCATGCAGAATGAGTGCTCTCATGCAGCCAGAGGAAATAAATGCCCTGGGGAAAAGAGCTCCAGGTGAAAAAAGGAGGATAAAATCTCTTGGAAAAAAATCAAGTTTCTCCTATATACTGTGGAAAAGACCAAAAAGAGACTAAGTTTTCAGCTTTGCATACATTATGGGACCAGCTTTGTGGTCAGTATTGCCACATCCAATGTCATCCTTAGTAAGAATACAGTTTCACAGAAAGAATCCAAAGTTCACGCAAGAGCAGTTACACTTGCTGGTGAGCTGGCAGAAAATCATCTGCCATTTACTTGTAAAAATCACACCTTTTCATGCCATGAGAAATAATATCTAGTCCCTGGAGTGCCATGCATAGAGTGAGGCAACACAACACACACACTGTCTGAGTATTATGTTTGACAAAACTGCAGAAAGAGTATTTTTACTTCACCCTGTTATTGTGACTCATTTATGTGCCACTTCACTGGTGGTGTCGTATCAAAGAAGCACGTTATCACGTTGGATTGGATTCATAGATCAGATGGAGAGCCATACCACTGTTGATGCATCATTTCAGTGAACTCTTCTTACTCGGGTCAGTGGTCTTTTTTCTCTCTTGAGGTGCCCTGAGTGCAGTACTTGTGCGGTGTAGGCATGTGTGAAATTCAGCTGGGCTGGGTTGCCAAGTGCCGACAAAAGCCATTCTATTGCTCTCTCTCCTCAGCCGGACAAAGGAGAGAAAAAATAGAACAAAACACTCATGAGTCGAGGTAAGGACAGGAGAGATCACTCAGCAATAACTGTCAGAAGCAAACGGATTTGACTCAGGGAAAAAATTAACTTACTACCAATTAAATCAGAGTAGGATAATGAGACGTAAAATCAAATCTTAAAAATACCCTTCTCCCACCCCTCCCTTCTTCCCAGACTCAACTTTACTCTCAATTCTCTCTGCCTCCTCCCACCACTGCAGAACACGGAGATGGGGAACGGGGTTTGTGGTCACTTCATCACACGCTATCTCTGCCATTCCTTTCTCCTCAAGGAGAGGATTTCTCACACTCTTGCCCTGCTCCAGTGTGAAGTCACTCCCACAGGACACAGTCCTCCAGGAACTTCTGCAATGTGAGTCCTTGCCATGGACTGCAGTTCTTTGTGAAGTGCACCAGAGTTGGCGCCCTGCAGCGTCACAAGTCCTGAACTGCTCCCGTGTAGGTTCCACAGGTCGTGCCAGGAGCCTGCTCCAGTACAGGCTTCCCAAGGTGCCAGAGCCTCCTTTGGGCATGTACCTGCTCTGGCATGGGGTCCTCCCCTGGACTTTGGTGGACCTCTGCGTCACTGTGAACCTCCATGGGCTGCAGGAGAATCTCAGCTCCGGTGCCTGGAGCACCTCCTTCTGCCCTGACTTTGGCGCCTGCAGGGCTCTTCTGCTCACGTGCTCTCACTCCCCTCTTCTCCGGCTGCGCTTGCTCCGCGCAGTAACTTCTTTGTCCTTAATTTAAATATGTTATTCCGGTGGTGCTGCCACCGTGGGCTCACCTGCTGATAGTGCTGCTCATGGGCTCAGCCTTGGCCAGTGGCAGGTCTGCCTTGGGACCGGCTGCACTGTCGGCACTGGACACAGAGGAAGCTTCAGGCAGCTTCTCATAGAAGCCACTCCTGTAACGCCCCCACTACCAAGACCTTGCCCTACAAGCCAAATACACCAGCATGTCACAGTTAACCAGACGAGACAAGAAAACTCTGCTGCCAGGAAGCAGTGCCCTGAATGCACTTTCTGCAAAGAGATTGTGTACTGTCTACAATGCCTCCTGCAAAGAAAAACTTACCTAGACCAACAAAGAAACACAGAAATGAAGATGTTCTTACTGATTTCACTGTGTTTTTAAGGATTCAGAACATGAATCATTTCATTCAAACTGACTGAGGGATTTCAAAATTTTCAGAACTTCAGCCTTCAAAATGAAAGATAAAACAGTAATTACCCAAGGAAACTAACACTACAAAACTATCTTACTCAATAGAACAGTAGCAGTTATGTGATCTCTGTTAACTCTTGTCGTTGTTTTTCTGAGAAACAGACTTTGGTGTGACACTAGTCACGTTACCTACTTATCACCACAAGATAGTTTAGTGTCAATGGGCAGAAGAGTTTAAAATATTTGCCATCTCCTTTGGAAGAATTGTGTAAAAATATCTAGGTAGACTGACCTTTATTTTGAAAGGTTAAATCTATGTTTTTGTCTTTCGTCCCCTAGCTCCTGCACATCCTTTGGTCATACTTGGGACTAGAATTAGAAATGTTAGTGCAAAAAGATGTTAGGCACTCAGACCCTATTTCAGCTGGAGCTGAGCACTGAAATACAGAGGGATCCTTTGAAAATCACAGTTTTCACTGTTATCTGCAAGCTACAAAGGATCCTAAAACATTCTAAGAAATTAAGAAGATATGGGATACCCTTTAAAAGATGTCCGCTGCACCTCAATTAAGGTTACTAAAGTGAAGCATCCAGTCTTCTCAGAAGAAAGTCACACAAAACCTTGCAAACATTTGTAATTATGAAAATTCAGCTTTTTTTTTTTTAATAATTCAAGAACTTGTAGATCTGAAATACCCACATGTGGTGTTACTTTGAGTGAGGGAGCTTGAACTTTTTGGAATTTTTTTAATGCTTCTTGCACAATCAGCAGAGGGTTGCCAAGTGAAAGGTTGACATATGGGTCACTTCTGCTGACACACTTGCTAGGCCAGAAGCAGCTGCCAGACAATTTGTTTCAAGGACATAGAACTCATTGACTTACAGTAAGAGAGCTGCACACATCTTAATCAGTAGCTCCTCTGCAGAAATGTTTACCTATTTGAAAGTGGTTTCCTTCACTAATTAGAGAATATACTGAAGAAAAAATGCTTTGTTTGTCTTTTAGAATAATTTATTAGCTAATTGTAAGACATTTTAATTAATTTCTTCTTTCATAACATGACAGTTGGATCAAAAGCAAAGTGCACAGAAAATTCACAAACCTAGTTCTAAATAAATAAACTTCCTATAGAAAACCATAAGATAGTTTTCAGACTTATGAATATTCTCCTGAAAAATATCATACTTCCTTCAGTACCTGCTCAGATGGTGAAATTAGTGTGGCATTTGAAGACATTTATTGTAGCAGTTTCCAAGTAAGGTTTGCAGTTTCTCTTTGTTTTGTGTTTGCACTGATCACAGGTAGAGCAGAGAGTTTGTTTATGGTCCCAAAAGAAATTGGTACTACTTGTATGTAATTCTTCTTGAATGAGTCTTCTCCATTGGCATATTTTTTCTGCCTAAAAAGCTCTTACTACCATTCTCATTTGCAAAACCAATTCGATAATGGGAAAGCTAGGTGAGCTATACCATGATTCACAGATAAGAGTTACACTTCAACTGATGATCCTTTTTACTGCAGAGGACACAAATTACTTTCGACTTGAGCTTAGGCTTGCTGGACTGACAAAACACAGTTAAACAGAAGTCTCTGAGAGGCAAAGATAAAACCTTCACTAATATCTGTAAAAAGATTAACCTTCCTAAAAATATAAACCTTACGGCATGCAAAAACAAGTTCCAAGTAGAATGCTTCTCTCCAAGAAACAAAATTATTAATGATGGGATAATGTTCTTCTGTTGCTTATTCCCCACATACACCTCAGTCTGTAGCACTGCAGTCATTTGCTGTGGAGGTTGTCATGGTGCCATGGAGAGCAATGACTGCAGCTGACAAATTAGGCATGGAAGAGGCTAACTGCAGCAACGTTCTTGTTTATATCACCTCAACTCACTTGCAGCCCTGAAACTGGGGAAATAGCTAGTTAGTGTAATTTTCTCTGCTTACCTTGATTAACTTAAATTACTCCCTCTTTCATCACGTCTTCATGTTGGCCTGACTCTCCAAATCTCTTTATGGATGTCCTGTCACCATAGGCACAAAACAGAGCTCCAAATCTTTGCATGACAAGAACATTTTTTTCTTTTGCAGGAACCACTTCATCTTCTTTGCCAGTTTGCTCTTTATAATAGTTCTCTCCTTGATCCCAAAACTACATCAGAGATGAAGTTTTCCACTTATTTCATCTATAACCTTTCAAAAATTTGTTACCTCTCCACCCTCATAGATAAATTTCTTATTCCCATGCTATGACCAGAAGGCTACTGCAACAATCCTTTTCCTGGCTTGTCAGTACTGTCTTGAGGAAGGTGGAGGGGTTGCATTCACTGGTAGAATGAACTATTAATCTAAAAAGAAATTTTAGCAGCACTACTTGTCACTTCAGCTATAATCCGCTACAAAACCTTTCTCTTTGCTGTGCAATACCTGCCTAGGCCATCCTCTTGTTTCTGTTGTTAACCCCTTCTTCACCTTTGCCAATTATACCAGTTTTCTTGTGCTCTCCTCTCATGTAAAAGGGGGCCTCCAAAAATTCGCCTTCTTCAAAACAATCTCTTGTCTTAAAGAAGACAAAATATATGTGCTTGTCAAAATTCAGGTAGAAGACAAAATGAGATTGCTTCATTTTGGGCTAAGTAGTATTGAGTCATCCTTGTCTCTCTGTTCCCCCTCCTCAGTCAGCACATTTTTCATTACTAACATTACACTTAGGTTTTAAATTGCTATATGAGGTAGGTACTCTACCTTGTAGGATGAGGCCCGGAAGCTGGATTAGTTTCTGGCAGCTGCCTCAGAACAATAACAGAAATAACATGTGACTACTTAAGTTGTGGAAAGTGAGACCTGCACTTACAGGCTTGACAGTCTAATTGGCACCTTCAACAGCCACCATAATTTGCATTAAAATAGCTGATACAGAACAAATTCCTGTTTTACAATAAAACATCTAGCAAACACAGACATGAAGGCTCAGCCCTGCTGGAGACAGTCATAGGAAAGCTATTAATGAAGCAATATTTGGTGGTGTTTGGCATGTTCAGCATTACACGTGTGAGGACTACAGGAGTTTGGGAGTTGTATAGGTACTCTTGAGACAGCAGCTCTGCAGTAAGGAGTGTTTCTAATTAGAAAAGCAGAGAAAAACAAATTAACGAACTTTACTTGGGAGATAGCTGCCTTTCAAAAGAATCTCCTTCATAAATGAAAAGGTAATCTTTCTCCCATCACCCAGTGAAGTCTGTGAGACCAGATGGGAAATCATCAGTCCCCCCCCCAACCCTGACCTAACACAGTACTTTCTGTGGTGGAGGAACCATCAGTGGAGGTTTCCTTTCCATTGCTTGCCCCTGAGAACACAAGCAGACCAAGGCTGAGGTCCCTCAGGAAACCCCATTCTCCTTTCCATGGGCTCTTGTTTAAGAAGCAATAGGTTAACCTGAGAAGCTGCATTTGGTGTCTGAGAAGCTGCATTTTTTGGTGTGGACACAGCTTGCCCTGGGTGCCACTGCTGAGGGATATTGGTGCATTCCTTTGAACAGAGGCACACTGGTACAAGATACTCAATGCTCTGAAATGGCTGCTGATCACATCCCCATGAAGCATTGGTAGCTCTGAAAATATATTTTAAAAATAAGCTTTCTGTTATCATGGGTGAACTCAGAGCCAGGTGAAAGCTTGCCATTCAAAAGTCATTTTGAAAGATGAAAGCATAAGCATGGCTGTATAAGAAGTGTTTTCCATTTAAAAAAAAGCCCATAGACTAAAGAGGTGATACCATGAGAAATGAGGTCTATAATGTGGGCTTATAAAATCTACTCCAATCTACTACAGCATTTGTACATTATTTGGCATGGATGTTTTGGGTTTTTCTAGTAGTTTGTAAAACCTTATTTATGTCCTACTAATCCAGTGTTATAATCTCACACACCGTCCCCCCTTTCAAGTCATACAAAACAACACAACCAATTCTGTCTCCACGGGCTAATCTGCATTGTCTTCATCTTGCCACTTCATTGATATTTAATGTTCTCCATAAAAATTTGCTGATTCAGCTTGACCTTCATCTCACATATAACATCCCTTCTCAACCAACTTTACAGCCACCTCGCCAGCAATCTCTAGTTCAGACACAGTCTGAGTCCTTGCTCCTCTGCCACACACTCAGCTTTATATGCATCAGTTCAGATTTTCCATTCCTCTGCTTCAGTGGAATTCAGTTCTGTTTAATTGAGTTACCCCTGACATCCTCCAATGACACAGAAGAGACCTGGCCAGCATCTTTGCTTTGTCAGCTGTAATTCTCAGTTACAGTTTTCTAAAAACTATCATGTCCAATTCACTGCCTGTTTCAGGGCAGGGCTGGACAAAGCTCAATTTGAATGGCAAGTACTACGTAAATGGCTTAATAGACCAGTCCCTGGAGTCTCTGGCAGAGCACCAGCCCCCATCGAGCTGGAAGCTGTAAAAGCACCCAAGAGACTCTGTGCTGAAGGGCATCCAGTTAAAACAGACAAGAAGGATGGCTGGAGGGAAAGTGGTGGCATAACAAGGATGTGGAACTGAGGAAACACTGATTTGTCAGACTTACACAGAAGAAAACGGAACATATACCGTTAAGGTTTGACTCAGTGCCTCTTCCTCATTACAGTACTCTTCTTCCCATCCACAAGGCTCCATTAAAACTTATTTCTTCTCTATTCTTTCATTTTTTTCTCCAGCTCAACAGGGTTAGGGTTGGCCAGCTCATTACCGCGCAGGGCTCACTGTGCCCACTGAAGTCAGCAAGGGCACGCTGTTACACGTACCTCCTTCATGTTGAGGCTGGTGGCTTTTATTTCCAGGAAATGCAGTGCTGCAGAAATAGGAAGGATTTATCAAGGTTTTATGGACACTTTAGATAACATTTGATTAATTCTAGTTTTCTGAGAACATTGTAAGTGCCATCAGAGAAACAGCGTGGGAAAGAGAAAAGCAGATAATGTTTTGCGTCCTAAAGATTTCAGAACAAAATTATGGAACTGATGAAGAAAATATGGATTTGTATACATGTTTAGTCTGAGAAATTAAAATGGCTTATAACATTTTTATGAAGATGGTATAAAAATCATCTCTGTCAGAACAAAAATATTTAATCCTGAAAGCTCTTGTTTGAGGATACTATTAATTCCTTGGCACATAGCTCAGTATGTCAGAAAACTTTTGTCTGCATATTTAAAGATTAGCTAAAGTTCCTGCTTCTTAATGCAAGAAAGTAAAAAGATATTTTGTATTTTATTGCATTACCATTATTCATCGTATTTTATTTGTTTGTTATCTTTATTTTATTGGTACTTTACAGTAAAAGCTTTGAGTGTGTTATGCTTTTTGAAAAGGAAGAATTAACCACTTACTATTCTACAATAAACAGATGCAAAACATAGGCAGCAATAAAAGCACATTGATCTTTTAGTAAGCAGCTGGATTGATGTGATATTTTTTTTAAATGAGAGACGAAAGATAATCCTTCAAAAAGTAAGACCTAAATTTGATGAAATATTTGTCTAAACATATGTCTTGACAACCATACCAGCATTGTAAAACAAAGGAACCACACCAAAATTTCTTAAGCAGGCATTTCCCTGGTATGCTCTGAAAGAATGACAAAAAAAAAGCTGGTGGAAAACACTACTGAAAATTTCAAATTCCAATTTTCTTACATTCATGGTATTTTGTTCTAGAGAATGCTGTGATCTCTTTCACTCCTCTGCTGTGGCAGTTTATGCATATATTTAACTTTATTCCCCTGAACAGTCTCATCAAATTCTCTGAAATTGATAATAATTTTAGAGTTAAAAGGGGAGATGAGAGTTTGCAGGATCTGGAGTGTACTTTAGTCTTCCAGTCCTAAACTACAGCTAAAAATTTTCTACCTATTTCTTTAAGTAGAGTTCTTCCAGTCCCTTGCAAGATCTTGCAATTTTTCAAGACTAGGGAAAAAAAAAAGAGTGTTTTGCAATTTTGGGGCTATATTTTCTTAAGCATTGCATTTCAGAGCCCTTTTTAAGTTGAGAATAAAGCATAATTAAAGCTGAAAATTGTCTTTCTCTTCTAAATTTATCTCTGTGAGTTTTAGACCTTAATATTCCTTGACAACTTTGAGTTAAAATATCTCAAAAAGAATTTTTTTCTTTGACTGCGAAACTGTTTTCTGTTGTTCCACTTATGAAATATTTGAAAAAACAAAACCAGTCTAGTGAAAAACTAGATTGACATGCTGATATATTTAGTAAATCATTGCTTCTGAAAACCTGTACTTTTAAAATTTGTTTCATGCCTTTCTATGTACAAAAATCATGTCAGACTGGTAAATGCTGCCCAAGAAGTCTCCCTGCCCAGCCCCCTGATTGCTTTTGTTTGATGTTTTGGTTTTGGTGGGTTTTTTTCATGGCTTCTATTAATGCTTAAGAAGAAATACTACAAATTTCATGTAAAAGATGATTTTATTCAGAAAAATGTATATTAAGTATTTTGATTTGTTATTTGACCTTTGAACACATGGACCTTCCAAGGTTTACCAAAAATCCCCCTTTTTTTAATTGATTATGCTACTGAATGTCCCCTTGTTTTTCTTCCTTAAAACAAATATGTAAACCAAGGAGAATCACAAAATCTATCATCTCATCAGAGTTGTTTAATTTCGCAGGAATGAAAATGGGACCATTTCCAAGAGATATCTGCTTTTTTTTTAAATCAAAGCCTTTCCTGGACTTTTTCCTGTATCTACGCAGTCACCATAATTTGTAATTCATCGACCCTTGCATTTGCACAAATTGAAAAATTCAAGGTGGTCTTTTGTTATAAATCTGAACGCAAAAATGAATATAACTTGATAACTCTAAAGACCTAATGCAGGAACTGCAATATATATGATAATATATGTGATATAGTATAGATGTATTCTCATGATGGTGTAGACGTACTCTAAATAGTTGTAATCCCTAACAGTTATGTGCTCAGTGACTTTATCTCTAATACTATTAACAATATTAATATTTTAAAAAAAATATATAATAGATATAATTATATTTTCATCTATATTCATAGCATTACCTGTATGCAGTTTAGGTACATGCTGGTATGATATTTTCCCAGTTTGGGCAGAGTTACAGATTAATGCCTATTCATTGGCAGGCAGCTATTTAATATAAAACTCTAACAGTGAAAAAATGTTTGATGGTAACAAAGTTAATGAGACAGCACTGATGTGAAGATCTGTGTAATGTCAGCTATAAGGCATCAAAGCAGTTAAGTCTGTGCATAGCTAATAATCTCTGGAACACTACTTCCTAGCAAGTGTGCCCCTCAAACAATAGATTAACAATTCTTTGTCTTCAGCTTGCATTATGCTGACATAATTTGCATTATAGAAAATAAAATAAATCATAGCAAGTAACAGAAGTCCATGTTAATCTAATAGGTCATGATATAAAATTGCCACTTCTTACTTAAATTTTTTAGTATGGCTAAAACCCTCTTCCCGTGTCCTCGACCTGTGAAGTGTGTGTCATCAGTTTCACCTGCTCTCAAAATTTTCACACATATTTGATCTAAAAATAAATATAAAATTGCATTGCATTACTACAAAAATTCATTTCTGATCCTCCTTAAAGGGGGGCCCTTATTTTATATGTCAACTACTGCAACTTTCTTCTCTATTTCTTTGTGAAATGCCTTCTCAGCCTTGCTCACATCCAACCCACCTGCTGCAGACCACATTGACCACCAAGATATCCCTGTGCACTCCATCCCTGGGCTTCCATTCGCTGTTTAATTGAACCACACTGCTTGATTTCCTTCTGTAAGACTGCTGATACCCATCCTGGTCAAATGCAATTATTCTCATGTCTTATAAAAATATCAATCTGTGGCCAGATATAATGCTAGTCTACACTCCTCTTGTTAACCTTCAAACACAGAGACCTTGTGCTTCTTTCTGGCACACTTAATACACTAAAAGAAAGGTCCATGATTAGTCATAACGCTACCTCACTATCTTTTTTTCTTTATAAATCCTTATATCCTCTTTTCCCTTAATAATTCCTCATTATCTTCCTTGTAATGTTCCTTTGCTCTAATGCAATAAACTTTGGACAACAGTATGCTCAGAGCATATTTTGATCAATAAACACTATTTCTTTACTCTTTTGTTAGTCTTTTCACTTAGCCTAAGCTCTTATAGATGAAGAGGATGTCTGGTGGTCCCTATTTTCACAGTGCCAGTGACAATGGGTCTTTGTCCATGAATTAGCCATCTAAATGATGTAATATTCTGAATAGCAACTTGTATTTTCTATGAGTAGGTCACTACTCATGAAACAAACAGATAAACAGGATTTTAGAAGCTTGGATTAAGAAGCAATATGTTCTAGGTCATTTTCCAGTTAAAGCCTCAAGGAAGCGGCATGATTGACTTTAGTGCTGGGATTTCCCATTGTACTTTTCTATTTTATATGCCCAAGGAAACCCTCCACATCAGACTTCAGTTTGTCTTGTTCTGTAAAAACTGCTGGCTGCTTCAGGAGAAGATTAGAAAAAACTTGTAGAGGAAAATTAAGTAAAAAATATGATAGAAAGTTTGTTTAATCCTATCAGCTCATCACTGGTTTATATGCTGAAGCACAAATGTTCAAAAAAACTCATTTTCTCAAAGGAAAACAATTATTGTATGCATGACTTTAATTCTGGCTTTGGAGATTTTAGAGGGAAGTATGAGAAAAACAAAAAAAAAGCCCCAGAAACACATTCTTTTTTACAAATTTCTTCGTTTTCTCCCATCTTCTCTCATTAGGGAAAAGCGAAGAACAGAAATAGTCACTGATTTTGGAACCTAGATTAGGAAATAAGAAGGATATCAATTGCCTTCAAAGAAGTAGGAGTAATGGTAAAAAGACAGTGGTATTAACCTGGAAAAGCCCAGTAAGTTAAAGATAAAACGTATTCATGATATGAATAGTTGTTGCTAGTTTCTGCAGTAAAGGAGAAAAGTACCCAAGGCAATGATGCCTTAGTCAGTCTTGCAAAAATGAAGATTTTACCTTTTTTTTTTTTCTGTAAGTGAATGGAGTGCTACAGGGAGGAGCAGGATGGAAAAGCCTGAGACTGTATAGCAATAAAAAGAAATGGCTCTAAGAATGAACTCTGAGGCACTAGGAGGCAAATACAATGATTACTGAGTTTAAGGGATGACAAATACAAAATGTCAGTATATGTGTAGACATTCTTGAAGCAAAAGCCATAAAAAATGACAAATAAAACACATATGTTTGCTATGAAAAAACATTCTAAGTCAAAGCTAAAACCCTATATTTAAAGACACTTTTACAAGAAGAGCATGTTATCCATAATACGTAGAGTATTAGTAGGAGTATGTATCTTAATCCACTTATTATAGTAAAGAATAATAGAAGCTATGGAGATACAAAATATTTGGTGTAAACTTACTTCCCCTTAAAAAACACTCAAGCATGAAGAGATGTTTTTGTATGGAACAAAGATTTTATTTGCATGAAAACAAATAATTTGAAAAGAAAAAAATCTATAAGGCCAATTTCCTTAAAAATACTTTCAGAAGTGCTGAGATCCCTTGAACTTTCTCATGTCAATAATCTTCCTCTCACTGATTTTGTTTTAGATTTTCCAAACATTAAGTTTCTTCTCTTGTTTTACATGTGTGTAACCTAGCCACATATGAAGTCGTTGAAAGCGTTACACCACTAAGATAAGACCAGCTAAGAGACTTCCTGAGCTAAAGATCATATCTTTGGCTATGTCATAAAATCTGATAACCCTCTGTGAAGAAGTGACACTTAAACTCCTTCATATTGCAATAAATTAATGTGGCCAGTGTTATTTGTTTCCTAGGTACTTGCAATAGCAGCATATTTTGCTTTTGAGATTCCTCGCACTGTGAGATGGCATTCAGGGGTCCAGCATCTAAAGAATCTAGACTGCCTCTCTGCTTACTCACCACACCAAGCTCTGGCACTGAACTCACCTCAGGAAAATGCAGTGTCCCTGCTCAGGGAAATACAAGACTACAGACATGCTGTTTCTTGCATTCTTCATAAGAGCCACAATTAGAAAAGAGTCTTTGAGCTCACATTTAAAGAAACACTACCCAAACAGAGATTATCTGAATCCTGAAATCATTGTTGACAGAAACAAGGTAAATTCCCTTATCTTGAAGGAATATGCTTTTCTTATTAATATGTTGTATCAGGGTAATTTCTGAACCCCTACTAGAAATAGGTCCCTGGATCTTCTGAGAGTATCTTGCAAATACAGAAGGGAAGGATGCACCAAGGGTGACTGGGGCCACCTGAACACCATCAGCTCATTCTAATTCACGCATACTGATGTACCTAGACATTCTCATTACCCAGTGGCAAAAATTTCACCCTTTGAATCCCACTCAGGGACTGTCATCACCTTCCACCAGCACTAGGGGTGTTGAACACCCGACTGAAGGGCACCACATGAGCAAGGAGGAAATCATCATGTGATCAAAGTGTTCCTTAAAAATGAAGTGTTCTAGACAAATAATTCCTGATTAAATATTTAAAGTCAAGAGAAATATTAATACGATTTGTTGTTCTACTCTGCTGTCTTAAAAGAGAACTTAATAATAAAATATCCAAATGATGTTCCATTAAGAAAAATGCATGTTCATACTCGACAAATGTGATTTGATAAATACGTTATTGTAGTAGCTTATTGACAGTTTAGTTAATGCCTCTTGTATCTTCTCTGCAATTGTTTGACAACATTGCCTTATGACTTTCCTGAGCTGTCAAACACACTGAATCTAGATCTTCACATGAGCACGCATGACTGCTTCAGTGGCTTCTGTGCACATGAAAGCCAGAATGACAAAACACAGAAATAAAGGCGTAGATAACCAAACTCAATTACTCTACATAATTTTCACTCTGTTGACTCTGGTAATTTTAATTGTTTTCCATCACAAACAAGGCAAAGGTCAACATGAACATGAATCATACTGTGTCATGTGGTTCTTGCAGACTTACAAACAGGTTTGTCAGCATTTCTGGCAAACAGCAGCTGCACGATGATACCAAATGTTTTATGTCTAAAGTTCATTAGTTTTTTCTCTGCTTTACAAAAACAGAAATCTGTGCACACTTTGAAAGAGGAAGCTCTGAACTCAAACGCTGCATCACACACAGTTATCTTTTCTTGAAATGTCTCCTCAGGTAAGGCCATTAACATACTTACAGTGATCCATTAAATTACAGAATGAGGAAGTAGGTTAGTTACAAAGAAAATGGATCTGTTCCTCATAGCAAGAATCGGTCTACCTGGTGATTTATTTGTAAATAAAATGTAGCAATAGGGAATGACGGAAGACACGCAGACAGACACAATAGGAAGAAAGATTTCTTATGCTTTCTACAAGATTGCCCTCACTTTCAAAGCACTCTGTCACTTCCAACTATAATGAACATTTTATTTTCATAAACCAAATCTTCAAGAAATGATCAAATGACTGAATGAGATAGATTGAAAAAGGGAGGTCAGATATGCTGGCTAAAATTAAATTCCTGTTAGAAACTGTTTAGAAGGATAATCTCCCTCTTTCTTTATCTTTCTGTATTTGCTGATTACAGAAATAATTGTTTTAGTTGTTGACACATACAAGGGCTTGTCACACCTCAAAATTTATAACCGGTAGATTTTCTTCTCTGTGGCATTGTTTGTACACAGTGCAGCCAGAATGACTAAAAGCTAATGTATGCTCTCCTAAAAGTATTGTTTGGGTTACAAATATATCTTAGGCCTGATTTGTTCAAAGTGTATATGCATGAATAGATCAATGACACAGGATCCAAAATGATGAAACACCACAAACTCTGCCAAGAGGCCAAGGGAGTGTTCACTTTCTGTCTCGCTCGTGATAGAAGCAGGATGGTCTAGAGGCAGGGCAATGCAATAATTAAATGGGCATTGCCCAGAAGGAATGCACACAGCCAAGCTGGCCGCTGCATGTCCTTCTAAGCTCCTGAAAAAAACTTGCAAATAAAAAGATTGGAAAACTCTAAGCCAGTGATGACCCATTTCTGACTAGCAGAAAGGAAAGAGAATTCTTGGCAGGACTGTATCCACACAGACTTTCAAAGCTGGAAAAATGGGGGATGATTGTCTCTGTTCCCCCCACCCCTGCCAAAACATCAAGAATAATGACAATGCACATCAGGGCCCAGGTTTTGTCAAGATACCTTCCTTTCAGTGCTGTGGTGAAAATCACAGCAAATCAGAGAATACAGAAAATCACACGCAAAATTAAAGAATAACAATTCCTGTACTGATCTCCTTGGACACCAGGAGGAAATGTATTCATTTGCCTGTGCAGGTTTTAGCAATTTATTGATTTGACACAATCTCAATGCTGCCTCTATGAAAATTCCCCTTAGGGTGTGGGTAGGAAGTGACTGCAATATACGCTGCTAATAGAGCAGTGTGAGATATCTGTGCAGTGTCCACCACTTCTGCCTCAGATCCTCATAAGCTTTAATGCAATTACTCTTTAGCTGTGCTGTGAGGACATATAGCACTGCTACTCTTATTTATTAGTGCAGAAAATGAGGTATTGGAAGGCTAAGATCTATATAGTTAGATACTTAATTCCAACTAACTCCATTAAAAAAAAAAATCAGTAGGATACAGGCACCTTTTGGCCCCAAAGATTTTGTTGAAACAGTTTGTCTAGGGGTACTACAAGGGCTAATGGGATCAGGGGAACTGAACCCTAATGCTTCCCCAAATACAGATCAGATCCAGTTAGTTATTTCCAGTATCTCAGTGTTTAATCTCCTTGCAGGAAAATATGTATTTAGTGTCAGAAGTGGAGATGAAGTTACTTTCTCACTATAAAGTCAGTACACCACCTAGCCTGAGAGAATTTATACAAAGCTATTATTAACTTAGGTGTGTAACTGGATCTTTATCATTAGTTTCTGGGCATAAGCGTCCTAGCTTGTGCTTGTGTTACTTTACCTCTATCCATTTCAAAACCTGTGAACTGGAATGAAACTAACCTTGTGTTTGAACAAGTCTTTAGTGCAGAAGTGTAGCTCAGAGCTCTGTAACACAGAGAATCCTTTTTTTTAACATATGCAAAGTCTGCTGCTAATCTGCTTGCCCTTGTGATACAAGGAACTCCAGAAAGGTTTATTCACAGTTGACTGCTGTGTAAAAGGTTCATGCAGATGAATGGGAACATTTAACAGAAAATTGTAGTAGGTCTTGGCTACTAGAGTTTGTTTCAGCTTCTGATTTGCCTCTGATGTAGCTCATAGTCTTCCTTTTGCTTTCAGTGTTGCTTATGAGACTGTTCAGGGAGAATTGCTTTGTTATTGCTTTAATTTCATTTGAACTGATCATTACTATAACCAAATTACTCAAAATCCACTAGTAGTGTGCAGTGAACCTTTACTGGCTGGAAGGTGGAATGATATCTTCCCCTTTGTTCATTGCATGTTGTCCTGGGCACACCTGAATGGCTTTCTTCTGCTTGGCTAGACATATTAATGTATACTTTATTGTAAGAACAATTGGCTACTAGGACAATATCAGCTTTAAGTGTAATGAAAGGCTATTTTTGTTTTGGAAAGCAACACCATTTTCCTTCCTCATCCATAAATTTTCAGATTAGTTCAGTCTGCACCATGCAGCTCCAGACTACTCTGTAGTTCAGCCCTGAGGCCTTTGCCAGATCATTGAAAAGATAGAAGCCATCTGTAAAATCTGTATCTCTGTGCAAACTTCCTTAAGACTGGAGCCATTCAGATCTGAGGCTTTGATTTGCATGACACACTTCTGAATATTGACATTTGGCTGTGTCAAAAAACACAAGTTAAGCCAGCCCAGATCTTTCCTCTCCACCTGTTTGTACAAAGCTGCCAAGCAGAAAAATTAAATGCTTTTATTACTAAATAAGAAAGCCTGTTAAAATTCTTGAGCTGTTGAATTCTGTAGTTAGGTTTTATTTACTCGGTTTTATAAAAATGGTTTCTAAAATCTTTTATCAAAGCGGGGTCTCTGTTCAAGGGTATGGAGAACAGTAAATCCCACCAAGTCTGGCTTCTTTTTTGTGATACAGACTCACAGAACAGCAGAGATCAAAAGACACGGCTGGAGCTCATCTAGTCCTGTCACTGCAACTCTTAAGTGGGATCATGTCTAATGCAGATAAGGGTCTCCTAGCCCTAACAGTGGTGTCACTTGGATCAAAAGCTTGGAGACAGGGTTTAGGTGCCGTCACTGTACAGTCCCTGAAGTCTTGTTCAGAGCCCATTATTTCTGCTATGTCTGAAACCATGGAGCAGGCTGCACCTCTCCTCTTTGTCCAATTTCAGGCCTATTTTACACCACCAAAAACATCTATTTTACACCACCAAAAAGAACAGCACACAGGAACATAATGGGCTAGCAGTTGGAAATATAAGGAGAAAGAGGCTAGGAGAGTAGTGACTCTAGCTTTGAGTAGAGAAAACCGATTACAGTCAGCAGATGGAGAAACATCTCTGTCAATCTCTTGCAGCTCAGGGTGACACTGACCTCCCCCTCATCCTCCCCGATCACATAAGGGTAAACAAATCTAACAGTTGATGGTTAAGTAGGCAACAGGAGTGATCAAACACCTCCCAGTACGTGCCAAACAGTAGGCACAGCTGTATGTGTATCGCTAGACTGCTTCCTCTGCAGAGAAAATCAAATGGCATTTGTTCAGTTCTGACTGGGCTGATATTTCACATCTTGCTTTCGACTCCTTTTGATCTTCAATCTGTTGACTGCGTTTCCCTCCAAAATAATGAGGGAACCTGCTGAGGAGCCACAAAACACATGATAACTGGGGGAGAGAACAGCACAACCCCAGGCTCATTGTAATGGCAGCTTAATGGGGCCTCTAGGGACATGTACTTTAAATGGTTGGGGGTGCCTTAGGGTGTAAACTCTTATTTCCCTTGGAGAAACTGCACTGTATAATATTAAAAGAGTTACAGGAACTTACTGCTATGCTTCTTCAGTCATTACTTCACAGATGTTCATGCTCCAAGCATCAAATCATACTGCGAATCATGGGCTTTGTGACAGAGAAGCAGAATTTGGCACAGTTTGTCTTTTGAAAAGCCCTTTTCTGAAAGGCAGAAAGCAAATCCTTGCTACTGCTTTCTAAAAGGGGGTCATTTTCTTTCAGCTGTCCTGGGTCTTCTTTTTTAAATACCACTCCTGTTAAACCATTCCCACTCAAACACCTTCTCTCCTTCCTTAGAGGTTAAGATACACACAGCCTATAACACATTACAGTTTGTCTCAGAAATGTTTAACTCAGTGACTTGGTTCTCAAGATTAGGTGGCACGAGGCCAGTGTAAATTCATTCCTGCAGTGGATTCTTCTTTGGCTTAAAAAGTAACAAATCCTGCTAAAAAAATATCACAATGAGCGGTGTAATATTTGGAAGCAGGAGAGCCTGTGAAGAGGCAGCACTGCCCTCTGTATGACATTCATATACCACAGTGGAAAAGTGTTATATGCTGGAACTAGTTTTCTTTGAGGGATTTGAGAGAGAAAGAAATGGGTGGAGAAACTGGAAGGAATTAGATTATATTTTTGTGATTAGAAGGGAATCTTGGAAATAAGAGTTCTCTCAGCGACTGAAAGGGAGAATCTGCAGGCACAAAGGTGGGGAGAAAGCTTTTTCAAGGGAACACGTCAGGAATCATTGGGAGCATTTTGCTTGACAGCACAAGGGAGATGAAAGCATTTTCTTAACTTGAAGTAAAAAATGTATCCCAGAAAAGAAACCAGGTCTTCCTGGTATACCCCCATCCTACTCCACACTGGCACGGTATCCTGAAAGCTGCCTAATCCTGCCTTTTTCTATCAGACATGCAAATCCTGGATCCAAGAAGAATTTGGGTCTTACTTTTCCACTACAAGAACTCAACACATATTTTGTTCTTCTCTTTCCAACCACTTTCTAGATTTAATTTCTGAGCTATTTATCCATTCAGGCTTAACTCCCTGTCTTCTGTCTATAAATCAAAAGTGATCTCCATCTTCTCATTCTTTTAATTAATGCTTATTCTCTGAGCAGTGTATGGAGAGGAGTTTTACAAAAGACTGCTGCTGCATGGCAAATGAAGCTGGGGGGCAGTGGTGGGAAGGGTTGGAAGCAAACAGGGGGACACGGCCTTCCTTATTCCTTTGTAACATTTTGTGTACCTCATGTTTGCTGTAAAAGATAGTGTTGAAGACAAGCTTAGAGAAAGAGTCAGAAATAGACAAATACCATACCTAAGTATCTGAATGGCTAGAGCATAAATAGAAAAATATGTTGATTTGCCCAGGACAGATTAGCTAAAAGCTGTTTCCAACAGTCCTTTTCCTTCTGGATGCACAGCTTTGATGCTGTCTGTAAGGAGTGCCTGGAGACAAAGTTGCTTATGTGGGATTGGAAGAGGAGAGAAGTAACAGAGGAGGAGTAAGTGGAGGGAACCTAGGCTCATCTGCGCTCTGTAGCTGCCTCAGTCTCAGCTCGCAGTCCTGATCTGCTGCCCCTTAAAGTTTTTTGTTCATACTGGTTGTCACCCATCCAGCAGTTGCCTTTCTATTCCTTGCTGCCGTCCACGGCTCCAGCAGCAGCAACACACATGACCCTATTGCCCGCATATCTTGCAAGCCAGCAAACTCCTCTAGGGTGACTTCTACCTTCCTACTTTCACCCTAAATCCCAAACACCATTGGTGTACCCTAGCCCCATCCCAGAGACTACTGACAGCCCCAGCCAATGCCCCATCCTTGGCCTGGTGACTGGTGAGTGCTGAATATGGATGAAAAATCCAAGTTGCATTGTGTAGTCTAACACCGGATGTTGAAATACCTGAGAAAGACTGTCTCAGCTTAATAAATTCCATTTTAAGGAGACCTGTGCTTGTGAAACATGGACTCTGAGTGGGTCTCACCAGCAGTGAGACAACATATTTCACTGGGCTATGTCTCAGAAGGCCTGACCAGTCAGCTGTAAAATCTCACTTTGAGATAAAAAGAGGATTTCCTGCTGAGGATCAGTAATAAATGCTGATCTGTGAAGTTAATTTGGCTCAGGCTGAGATATGGAGGAGCAGTGCATTGAGAAATGGGCTTTTTCTTCTGGCAAAGGAGGAGGGAAACTCTGGGGGCAGAAAAGGAGCTTTTTGCTGAGTCCCAGGATCTCAGGGCTTCCCACCAGAGCTTTGGGAGACTGGTGATTGTGCACATCAAGAGGGAAGCCAAATTACAGAAAACGAGTTCATGTCAAAATCTGAGGTGCTGTAAAGTACAAAGTTACGTCAATGGGACACAGCACTCCTGGTAACAGTCTGCATTTTAGTACCGTCCCACACAAATGTATTCAACCAGAAATGAAAAATAAAAGCCACAGTGACAGGAAGGAGGTCCCAGGACACAGTGACTCTGGAAAGGACTCAGGGCACTGATGAACTGGACATGTGGACTCAGCATACCTATATGGTCACCATAGTTCTGGGAAGAATAAAAGGGGGATATTAAGTAGCACAGCTGACATTATGCTTCCACTATATTCCTCATTTGCACAGCCACTGCTAGAATACTTAGTCCAAATTTGATATTATAGATCAAGCACTACACAGATAAATTGGAGAGATCAGAGCAATGAAGAATGTGCAGAAGCAGCTCCTGGAGACAAAGAGTGAGGGATCTCAATGTATTTAGCTTACAGAGATAAACAGGCACTTGGTTGCAGTCTGTAAGTACAAGAATAAAGAACAGAAATGTGGTAATAAGGACTCTGAGGTCAAGCAGACAAATGAATAACAAACTCCTGAGTGGGTGAGGAATCCAGAGAAGTTCACGGACCTTCAAGAACAAAGTTGAAGTTTTAGTAGAAAAGCTAATTAGCAGTTAAACAAAATTTTATATTTTGCAATGGATCCTCTATCATTGGAAAAAGTTTAGTCATTGTCAGACACTTTTCTAATAATGGCTTCAACGCAAGCAGGAATTAATTCAGCTCCTAGCTTCTCTTACAGATGAGGTCATGAGGGGACATCAATCAATTTTAAAACCAGGATTAATGAACATGTATTCATTCTGTAGTCCCTGGTTTACGCTTTTAACATCTGGACTTAAAAGACCAAGCTCCTCGCTCATTCTACCCTAAAACTCCATGACAACTCAGGGAGATGTTCTCTTGAGCCATATTATCAGGTGATTTTAGGAAGGATAAAACATTACTCAGAAAACCAAATTTTCCTCAAAACCTCCGGAGGAGAAAAGATGGTGAGAGCTATTTAAGGCTCTTCTGCTGCCACATGTCACACGTTGTGACGCACTCTGTCAGTGTGGTTACACAACACCGCCACCTCCTCAGACACAGCCGCCTTTCCATGGAGGGCCTGTGTCCCCCCTGCCACTCCCTGGCCCCTCAACATGCCAAAAGCAAAGTAATAAAACTCTGCTGGTATCTGTCAAACCCATCAATTGTGAAGCAAGGATGCATTCTTCTCTTCCTACAGACTTCTTGCCTCTATTTGGCATACAAAACCCTTGCTGTGATCAAAACACTATTGCTATTTTATTTTTATTAATTATTTACTGACATTTAATTTGGAGTTCTACAGAAGTACTGAAGGATGCTGGAGTTGCATATGAGAGAATCAATCCAGCAGTCATTCCACCTCCTGGCACCGGAGTATGAAGCTATAGAGTGAAGGCAGATAAGCTGCATGTCTAGTTTTGGATACAGCCCTTCTGCAGCCTCACACTCGTGAGCAGCCCAGGTGAATCACTGTGTCTGTGCATGCAACAGGAATGCTGGAGGGCCCTGAAATTCTGTTTTGCAGTAGTACTTTGGTCAACATGAGAAATCATCAAAAATTAAATTACAGCTATGATAGCTAGCAGAAACTGGATAGAAAAACATGTAAATAATTTAGCAGGAGTATTTTGGCTGTTTTTTGACTGAATGAAAGCATTAAGATTAAAATATGTACTGTCATGGTTATTATTTCTTTTTAAAGATGTTTCCAGGCTTCAGAGAGAGGCATGTGTTTACATAATAAGCTATTGGCATGAATATGAATATATATATATGTAAAAAATAAGGCTACATAAGGCTACCAGTAATCTCAAAGTGAAAGTTGCCTAATGCTTTCCAGAATAGGATTGTGCCTTGAAGCATTTATGGATGTGCCATTTTTTTTGCCTTTAAACGATAATATTATAATGTGGGTGTCTGCTTTCGAATGAATTTTTAGTGGGAGGCAAAAACAAAGGTCAACTATTTCTGACCTTGAGACTAAAGGAAAATATTGTGCTTTACCATTTTCGAAGTACATGTTCAACCATTTACTTAAGCAACTCAGACAACCCTGGGGTTCTTTGATGCGGGAGCCAACTCAGGAGGAAAGAAGCTGTCCCTTGGGTAAACTCTGCCTAAATAGAAATTAAAAGCCTTTCAAAATGTGCGTGTTCAATGCACAATGAGGATTCCAGCTAAACACCCCCACCATTCTGTCACTCTGAGAATAATCCATCTTGGGACTCTCAGGCAAAGGGGTATGCCTGCACTTGCTCTTTGTTTGTAATGCATGGCTCTGGTCTGAGCCATGGGAATACAGGAGCCATGGGAATACGGCGAACTGCAGCAGCTGTGTCTGCTTTCATGTCCAGCCTCTATGAGGAAAAACAATGTGACCTGACCCATGTGCATAGGAAGGGAGATCAAATGAAGGATAAATCTGAGTTTATAGGTGACTGGATCAAAGGCATCTTGGATTTAGAATGACTTTAACTGTGAGTTAAAGTTTCACAAGTGACCTTAGTGATAATGCTGAGTTTGCAAATTTACTATTCTCTGGAGGCATGAAAACACTGAATTTGGAAAGTTTATTTGTAACAGAAGAGTCAATCACTCTTTAAAAGATCTTATCTTTAATTTTTTAGTTAAATTTTTAATATTCTGTCTGCACAAACCAAAGGGAGATTGCAAACTTCACAATTATTTTGATAATCCAAACCCATGAATCTCATCCAAGGCAAGCTGTGTTTTCTTTCTAACACAGCTTTACATAAAAATACCTTTTCCTTCTCCTTTACAGAATACAAGTACAGCAAGCTTTTCCAGAACCAAAGATCAAATGTGATACTCAGATCTGTGCCCTCTGGGATTAGTCATGTTTTCAGAAGCTGCTAAAAGCTTTCCAGCCTTCTAAGCTGGCAGGAGCCCAAAGCACACAGGAACCTGCGGCAAGTTCCCAGTTTAAAACTGCCCAGGGCTGCTACTGCTAGGAAGTGCAGTACACTTATGCTTTACTTCAAATACATTTTTCTAATCTCTTAACTTCACAGAATCACAGAATGGTTGAGATTGGAATGGACTTCTGGTGGTCATCTGATCCAACCCTCTCCTGCTTGAGCAGTGTCACCCCTAGCCAGTTTCTCAGGACCATGTCCAGATGGCTTTTTGGTATCTCTAGCAATGGAGACTTCACAACCTCACTACTGCCTGTGGCAACATTCAGTCACACTCAGAGTGAGAAAAAGTATTTCCTGATGTTCCGAGGCAACCTCCTGTGTTTCAGTCCATGTCCATTGTCCCTAGTACTGTCACTGCTGAAAAGCACTGGGCTCCTCTTTGCATCCTCCCTTCAGGAATTTATGTACACTGAAAAGAACTTTCTAACCCTTCTCAGTCCCAAATCTCTCAGCCTTTCCTCATATGTGAGATGCTCAAGTCTCTTCATCACCCATGTGGCTGTACATTGGACTCTCTCCACTACGTCCATGTCTCTCTTGTATCAAAGAGCCCAGAACTCCAGGTGTGGCCTCACCAGTGTTGAGTAGATGGGAGGTTTATTATTGCCACTTGCTGTCAATAATTTGTCTAATGGAGGATACTATTAGACTCCTTTGTTAATAGGGTGCATTTCTTGCTCACATTCAATGTGGTGTTCACCAGAACTCCCAGGTCATTTTCTTCTAAACTGCTTTCCAACTGGTTATCTTCCAGCAGGGGGTGGTTCCTCCCCAGGTGCAGGGCTTTGCATTTTTCCTTGTTGAACTTCATGAGGTTTCTGTTGGCTTCTCCAGCCTGTCAAGGTCCCTCTGGCTGGCAGGACAACCTGCTGGTGTATCAGCCCCTCTGCCCAGTTTTGTATCATCGACAAACTTGCTGAGGGTAAATTGTCCCCTCATCTAGATCACTGATGAAGATGTTAAATGCTATTGGACCTGATGTTGACCCCTGGGGTATCTCACTAATTACTGGCCTCCAGTTAGAATTTGCACTTCCCTCTAAGACTAGTCATTCAGTCAGTTTTCAACTCACTGTTGTACATCCAGCCCTGCTGGATGAACCTCAACTGCTTGTCTACAAGGATCTTATAGGAGACAGTGTTAAAAGCCTTACTGAAGTTCAGGTATAAAATATCCACTGCTTTTCCCTCACCCACCAGGCCAGCCACTTCATCACAGAAGTTTATCAAGTTGGTCAAGCATTACTTATGTTTAGTAAAGCCATTCTCACTACTGCTGCTGATTTTTCTGTATTAATATGCCTGGAAACGGTTTCCAAAATTAGCTACTCTATTCTCTTCCAAGGGACTGAGGTGACGCTGACCGGCATGTAGTTCCTTGGTTTCTCCTTTCCCTTTTTGAAGATGGGGGTGGCATTTCCTCCAGTCTCCAGGAACTTCTCTTGGTCACCATGATTGATTAAAGATTATTGCCTTGCAATGATGTCTGGCAGCCCCCTCAGTGCATCCTGTCAGGGCCCATGGATTTATGTGTGTACAGGTTGCTTAAGTGTTCCCTGAACTGACCCTCTTTCCCCAGGGACACATCTTGCTTGCACCAGCCTTTCTCCCTGGTCTCTGGGACCTGAGATTCCTGAAGGCCAGTCTTGCTAGTAATGACTAAGACAAAGAAAGCATTCAGTCCTTCAGCCTTTTTCTATATCCTGCATCATCAGGTCCCTCATCTCATTGAGTAATGGACCCACATTTTCACTGCTCTTCCTTTTGTCACCTGCTTGTAGAAGACCTTCTTGTTGCCTTGCATATCCCTGTCTAGCTCCAATTCCATTTAACCTTCCTAACTTCATCATAAATAACTTTACAGAATGGTGGAAACACTGGCTTTTTGGCATTCCGGTATGATTCTCAGGAGCATCGTGGCCTGGCAACAGATTTTATGGAAACAGTTCTAAATATGGATTCCTGTTCTCACACAAGAAATGTGAACCTTTAATAGAATAGGTCATGTCCATCCATATTTCACTGCATTATTTGAAAACTTTGTATATGGAAATGCACTTTCTAGCATTTCAGAGAATTTCAGACAATAGCCCTCTCACTTTTTAGCAATACATCATATTTAATTTTGGAAAAAATTGTCTCTCCAGTGATCTTTATTTGGGGGAGGTTATGAACAGCCATACAAGTCAACCTAGCAAGTGGGGCTTTTGCCCTTGTTTTTTTTATAAGAGAAAGCAAAATCATGTTGCAAGGATATGCTGTGAGCCATTGAGTCATTCGACTCACTTTGGACATGGTTAGCATACAGAGGGAAAGTGGGTCTGGTCAAATGGTATTTGCTGACTCATGCATGAATTACGTTGAGGTTTGTTTTAGCATTAATGATATTTGCAAAACCAGTCCAATAGTTTCATATTTATTGATGGCTAAAAACACCCTTTACATATTATCAGCAGATAAATGGAAAACTGGGCTAATAGCCAAATACCTGAGATAAGTTTGGTTTTGGAGAACCAAGTCATTTGCCACTTAAAAATTCTACAACTTTGTCTGCTGGAGGCTGTACATCAGCCTGCAGACTGAAGTATTCACCAATACATGTGTTTGACATAGGAGATATGTTCTGACATACTTTTAAAATTATTCAGTTCAGTTTGGTTTCAGCTCAGCTGAAAAAGAATTGAATCAAGCAAGATTTCAAAAACATTCTTTGTGTGTTTCTGATCAGGTCTAATGCTGCTTGCTTACCCAGAAAATTTTTTCTTTCTTTGCTCTTCTCTAAAATAGTGAGTTTATTGATTTAGGGATTTGTTCAGCTAGCCTTGTACATGTTATTAGAGTGAGCAAGCAGGCTGGGATCTCTGGGACCCTGGAACCAATAAAAAGAAAGGTCTAGTTGATAAAAGGAAAGAAATTAAGTGTGAGATTCCCAGAGAGCAGGTATCAGTGGCACATCCCTAGTAACATTTAGCTTTTCTCAGTCCATTTTCTTATGCTTTCAGTCCTGAAGTCACATGAAGAAATTAGAGTAGGAAAGGAATGAAGTGGGTTGAGTCTGTCTGTGATTATATTAACCTAAATGTGTACACCTCCCTGATTTGGTTCCCTTTTCAAGATTTTTACTTGATGGAAGCCCGTGAAAACTCACTTCTGCAGTAATGCCAGCTGTACTCAGGACAGAAAAATTACTGCGGGGGTAAACTAGTACCCAACATACCATAGCACTGCCCTTAAAAATGTAACATCTGGGAATGCTAGGGTCCTGATGGAAATACTACAGCAAAATACTGCAGACCAAAATAAATGAAGTGTCCAACCAGTTAAGAAGCAGTTAAGAAACAATGTTTAAATTGCCTGTGGTTAGAAGCACAAGCCAGCAAGGGGGACACTCTTCTATTTTAAAATAGTTCCTAAATCTTTGATGCAGTCCTTCTGCTAACTAAAGCAGATAGAACCATGCAGTTCTATCCTGTCAGAGTAAGGCATGAGTTTTCCAACTATTTTAGCCCCACAAGGATCTAGGGAGGTCGTGGCCACCCTTCCTCTTCATGGCCAGAAATGAAGGGAAAGGACTCATAACCGTGTTCGTCATAGAGGGTCAGGGAAGACTGAGATCTTGCACTGTATCTTCATAATGATGAAATAAAAGAAGGGAGAAAGCAAAAGTTGGTGTCAGTGTGAGGGCAAGCAGAAGGGTCAAGAGGACTGCTAAATGCAGAAGGACATCCTGTCTAAACATCACAGCAGGGGGAAAGGCAGCCTTCAAACCCTCCCTTATCATTTTAAAGGCATAAAATTACTGAAAATAGTCAAAGTGTAACTTATCCAAAAAAACAGTCCCCTTTTTGAGAATATGACATATGCGCAGTGTCAGGCATGGCAAACTACAAGAATGCTTTGTGGATCTCTGCAGGTACTGCACAAATGTACAAAATGCTGTATTGTTCAACACGGCAGTACAGGCACGCAGATAAAAGTAAAAAATACAGGTGAAAAAGTAAACTTAATCTATGCAAACTCATCAGATTTAAAAATAAAACTCACGTGGCTACACAAGCTCACTGAGTGGAAAGGTCTTGTTGTGTTCACATAATATTTGCATGACATAAAACTCCCTAAAATTATATAACTCAAGAAAAACAAAAAGATAAATTCCCTTGTTGCTGAGTGGCAACCTTTTTTATTTTTTTTTAATCATTTCAATTTTCCTTGAGTTTTCAAGCTGTGTTGAGAGCACAGTTAAACGGCTTGAGTGTAGCCGGTTTTATTAGCTTGTAATCTCATACACCTGTGTAGGCAAGAGGGCAGAAAGCCCTTCTCCAGGAGACATCCCACCTGCACACAGCTCCTGCTGCAAATTGCCCCAGAAAGGAGCTTCTCCCTCCACTAACTGTAAGAGAAGCTGAGAAAGACAGGCTGGCTGTTCAGGTGAGTAGTTTCTAACCTTGTGGGTATGGAGAAGAATGCAAATCATAAGAGAATATGAGAGAAGGATAGAATTTTCTTCTGAAGGAAGTAAACTGGAGAGTTTCTTTTAGATTTTTTTTTTCCCGGTGTCCCACCAGCTGACAAGCAAAATAGGGAATTGTTAACAACAGTGATCCAATAGAGTATACTCTTGACTTTAACTAAGTGCTTATCTGCTTTAAAGGACTGCTTGAATAATTAAGAATATATTTTAGAGTTTGCTGAGTCATGGCCTGTGTTAATAATGAACTATGAAACCATCAGAGTGGTGTATTCGGAGGCAAGGTCTTGAAAGAGTTTAGCTCTTCCTGACCCTATTTTCTCTAAAACACTGCTTGATGTACCCATTTAATACGGTGATGTGTATTGCATCTGCATAATTACCTACAGGGGGACATGTTTATCAAGTTCTCCAGATTCAACAGTTTTCCCCTTCAGCATGCAAGTCTCTTCTGCTTCTCATCAAATATATCTAAAGTTATAACTCTTAAGATTTCACTTTTAAGTAATAGAGACAGGGGCTTTATCAGTGTACTCAGAAATAGTATTTGTTATATGGTATTAATTCTCAAAATTTTTTTGGGAGCTGGGTTTTGTTCCAACGTGGGAAAAAATGTATTTTCTTAAAATCTGAAGCACAGCTGGATAGGGCCCTTCCTTCAAATTAGAGTGATTTACCCTCAGAGCATTTATGTAAATCTTTGGAATTTAATTTCAAAGGTCTTACTCTGGAGAATCTATGTTGTTCTCATAAAACACACAATTATATTAATAAAGAAAACCCCACCAAACCACTTTTAAAATGACATAATCCATAATAAATGGAACAAGTTTATTCATTTCTAAAGGCCAAATCCTTGGCTTCTGCAAGTGGGTACAACTTCCAAATTTTCAGAATGTACCAGTTTATCCTAGCCAGCCAACTGTTTTCAAAATCCGAATGTCCTGAGCCATACATTTAATTTTAATGTATTTTGAGTAAGTAGTTAATTACCATGTTTCAAGCCCCAGCTTAGAGGATTGCTGGAAAACCAGGTTAGTCAACATTAAATTAATGTAATGTTTCATGGCACATTAAGTAGCATATTCATAAAGCCAATGGAGAAGGTTTTGTTTTATATAGGAGCAAGGAAAATCTATTCTGGAAAAACTGCCATTCATGATATACAATTATTTTCACCATTCATCTGCTGTCAGTGAATCACTTTCAAAAGTCATAAGCCTTCTATATATTATGTGAATGTTTTCCTCAGCCTCATTTCTCTCATTATTTTTGTTTTTCTCTTTGTCTATCCCTAGCTTTTTTATTTCTAAATGTATTTCCCTGGGTTTTCTTTCACCTTCTGTTGATCTATAAATATATCTTCCTAGAGAACTATACTTCCTTCCTCCTTTTCTTGATGTTAATACATTATGTATGTGCAAATGGAGGTGAGATTTTTATTCTGCCAAAGAATAACTATTATTCCTAGACCCAACTAATTAATGTATTGGTTTGATCTATTGGTTATTATTATTGGCATCATATTTAATCAAATATAAGCGCATTACTTGCAAGTCCCAATTTCATTCCTTCATTATTAGCTTGCCAGTCTAATCTAATATTTTATGGGGAAAAACAATTTGTTTCTAATTAGCCACATTTCTGCTGTGACCCGTGGAACACGTGAACAGTATAAGTATGCTCCTAGAGGAAGGAAACCTCGTCAAGTCCTCTGTAGTCTGCTTCAAGAGACCAGATCTTTATTTAATCAGCATCTTTATCACTCTTCTCAGAGGAAAATTATCCAAACTGCCGTCAGAGAACCCTTTTTTTCAAGTAACAAAAGTCATCTCTTCTAAAGTAATAACTTCAGCTGGGGTTTGCAGGACTGTAAAATCATTAGGGACCCTTCTGCAGTTTAATGGTCCTTGTATGTTCTGTGGCTTCTGAGTTCATGAAGCAATTAGTCAGTGAAAAGGTGTTATGTTTGATGAAGTGTCTTCATTAAAATCTCTATCATTAAGTCTTATAATTTTAGGAGAAAAAAATATTCTTTTGTTCTCACTTTTCTCTGCTCAAAAGTGAAAATTTTACAAAATTTAGTAAAATTCCCCTTGTCCTTTCTAAAGTGTGCTCAGAATATGAAAAATTATTTTCATCATTAAAATCTTTGTGTGCTTCTTTTGCAGGCAACCAAAAAAGCCTCAAAGAAAGCTGCCTAGTCAAAAACAAGTCAGTCCTTAGAGGTGACTGTTTTAACTTGTTCTAAAAATGCCAAACTGTAAATGGGAGTATTTCTCTTCTATTAAAATAAAAATAAAAATTGAGAGTAAACATATAATACCTTAATGAAAACAATGCATACCCATGCCAAGGATCCATGCCAAGAGATCAAGAACTCTGCTCAATGAAACAGCTATTCATTTGTGTGTGGTGTGTGTTATATATACCCAAACATGAATCCTTGGTACATTTCACTGGAAAGCACAATCAATTAATCATAATTTGTGAACTCATTCCAAAGCCTCTGTTGAGCAATGACAGGTCTACCTTACAAGAATAAGCAGTGGCACAAGCCAGACATAATAAAGCAGTAAGAGAAACAACTTGGATTTAGGCATTCTCTCATGAGAAAGGTTTTTACACAAAGCTACTGATGCCTTGGAAAAACCTTTGAGAGTGTAAGGAGTGTTATGTTACACATAGCTTCTAAATCATATTCCAGACCTTGTGGTTAGATATCACCAGATCACACAAGCAGGAGCAATCATGTCACCTGTTAAATGCCAATTAGCTAATCCCAAATTTTGATGGGACTATCAGGTTTATGTTAAACCCCATTTTAATTATAGTCTCAACTGACAGTATGAGGAGATGGATGAATGAGAAGGATGGAGAAATGGCTGGCTCATTGTGCCTGATTTCAGTTCTAGGCATTGTATATTCAAAAGAGGGAATTCCACTTGTGCCAGCTGCTATATGAATTCAGAATAAAAATGATTTTTTTATACTTGTTTTCAAGGGAAAGGTCATTTTTTGTTGTTTTCCTTAAAACCTGGCAATCCTAGTAAAGTCTAGAGAGGGTTGTGGGACTCACTGTCAGAGCAACTCTCTGACCTCCATTATTTTTGGAGTCCTCATTTGTAGGATATGTGGTGACTGACAAAGCCCTCCCTCCTGATCCTGCACAGTAACTTACAGGTCACCGTGGCATACAGGTCCCTAAGTTACCTTTGTGCTTGTAGCTACCCAGCAACATTGCACCTAGCCTTTATCACAGTGAGAATCACACAGAATGCAAACATAAAGATTCCCGTGAAAATTAGGGGACATACAGAACAACATATTTATAATGAAGGACTGAGACCTAGCAGTGTATAAACACCAATAAAGGCTTGGGGGTTGTTTTGGGGGTTTTTTTTTATGTTGTGTGGAAATTTGTACTTTTCTTTATGTCGGTGCAGTAAACACTAACTTCATCACGTTGTAATGACACAGATTTGTGTGGAGAATCTCCCATTTCCAGAATGAACCAATTAAAGATAAGCTGAATATATTGCAGTAACGTGTTCCTGTTCATATAGTATTTTGGCTAATGTCAGGGAGTAATAAAGCCTGAAATAAAAAGGAATGAATTAAAAATTCATGAAGCAGCTGTGTATTTCTAAGTAGATGAGGGGAATTTTGGAATTTCAATGAATGCTTGCAGCCAGTTGTGATTTGGGATCTGATTTCATTTCATAACTCTAAATCCAATGATGTTAGTGACCCTCCAGTCATAGTCCTTTAAAAGATGGCCATGTTCTGTACATGATTAGGAATATTAATATTCAAGGAGTTTATATGCTATATGGGGTAGTTAAAAGAACAATATTCACAATACTCTGATATAAGGGCTTTTTATTAATAAAAAGAACTGCCACCTGAAACACGAAGCCTGAAAAACCATGGCTGTTTATTGTATCTGCATGCTGTGAAATTGGTTAATCTATGGCCTTTTGATTTTCTTAAGAATGCATGGTGAGGAATGGTATGTACATCTTAAGACTAAGTTGATTACCATAGGAAACAGTAATTTTCAAAGTTGGTGTAATAATGGACTTTAGTAAACTGGAATAAGCAGTTCAAAATGTTGAAATGAGAATGCAATGCTTTAGAGGTTATCCTGAGATGACCCAATAGACAAGTGGAGCCATTCTATTTTATTCTCTCACATGTAACATTTAGATAAAAAATTATGACATTGATTTTCTTCTCTTTTGTGTTTCCTCTTGCACTTGTAGATGAGAGTTGGAAGGTGTTCTTGTGTGAGATCTACAGTGCTGAACATTGAGTAACTGTATCTAAAAATACTGGTGGAAGAAGTAAAGGTCTTTCCGACAAATTATTAATAGTCTATTTTGGTTTAAACGAAGGAAGTTATCTGTCACATAAAAATACCTTTACTGAAGTAAGAGGTACCATGATTCAGAGAGGCAAAATAACTCAATTATTCTTAGGTAATAATTTATATTTAAAAATAAATAAGATATAAATAGCAGTGACAGTACATAACATGCTTGTGTCTTCAAAGAAGGCAATCATGTTGCAACAAGAGAATACATTATTAGGGAAAGAAATATCATGAAATTAAGAAAAGAGTATATCTTAGCTGGTCTTTATTATGCTAAGTGGTTATGTCTGTAAAAAAACAGAAATTATTCAACATTCTGTCATAAAACTTCTTCAGTTTCAGTATATTTTCAACAATACATTTTTAATCAATGGTAATCTTCATGCATTAAAAATAAAACAAATGGCAAAATGTATTCAAAATTAAATGGAAAATTATATACTAACAGCATCCGATAACCAGTTCCATTCCAGCTGTAGTTCTATTTAAAAAAAAAAAATTCCCCCACAAAATGCAGGAAAAGGAGTTACTTTCCACAGTTTTACAGAGGTCAGAAGTCAGGGGGGAAAAAAAAAAGGTAATGTAATGCGTAATGAATATAATGAACCAAAATTTCAAAGCTTTTCTGAGTCAGGGTGGGCACACTGCTGGGCAGCCTGATCTAGTTGAAGATGTCCCTGATCATTGCAGGGGAGTTGGACTGGAAGACCTTTAAAGGTCCCTTCCAACCCAGACTATTCCATGATTGAACACGCTACACTGAAATTCATGTGAGTAATTTTTTTTTGTGTGAATAAGTCTCTGGGTATTTTTCAAATAATTTCAAGTTTTCAAGTTTAATTCAGAGAGCTATTGGTAGGTTTAATGTTATTTTATTGCAGAATATCAACAGTTATCTCCTGTCAAACTCTCCAGAGCAATCTGTTGGCATTTTGTTATATTCTTCCCCATGCAAAACTTTGATCATTTATTTTATATGAGAGTGTATCCTAACTTCAGTACACACCATGCTACAGAAATTTAACTCCTCCAACAATTATTATTTCTCCTAAATATGCTTCTTCTCTGTTCTTCCATCTGTTTCTCATGTTTATGTCCTACATACATCTAAGCCATTTTGCATACTGCTGGTAATGTCTAAACCTTGATTATACAAATTAGTGACTTCAAGTTACAGCGGCTGAAGTCAGCACTGATGGAAACACTGTTTTCATATTATTAACACACCTTTACTTTGCAGGTGACGCATTAAAATTTCATGTACCAAAACAATTCTGTTACCCAGTTCATATAACTTGATCAACATTTTCACATCTTTTGCTTTGTTCATCTGATCAACTCTACCTTCTTTTGAATAAAATTAATTTACTTATGTGAAGCTACATGTTATACCAAGATTCTCCTTGTGTACTTTGTTGCAAGGCAAATGCATTAATAAATTCAGTAGAAATAAGTATGATACAATCTACATCTAAATTTAAAAGCATGCCCTTGGTCATAACCTGTAGTTACCTGAGTCTGGAGTAATTTTACTGGGATGCTTCATAATTGCCTACTCTGGTGGCTTTTATACCTTGACTGTCAGACAGAAGTCTGTGTGCAACTCACCTCAGATCAGCTCCAGTATCACCATGTTCCTAAACAGCAGCCAGCACTACTGAGCAATCCAACTGTGTACACCTTGGGTAAACACAGAGAATTGATTGTAGGAACAGTATTGCTTCCTGGATTCCTGCAAAAAAGCCTAAAACAATTTTTTTTTTTCAGGGTTCAGAATTATTGCACTTGGATTTGGTTTATTTCAATGAACATTTTCAGTGAAGAGTAAATAATTTTTGTTGAAAGGCATTTTTCATTTTGCAAAGTTTTTTTGTCAGCTCCATCTGAAAGTGCACAGAAATGCTCCCCAAGCCCCTGGCTCTTTAGCATATTAACCATAAAGCATCTCAGCATGCTATGTTAGTGAAGAAAAACTTGCTTTGACCCAGTGCAGGGTTCTGTTTTTGAAAGTCTGTAACTCAAGCAAATTGAAACAGTTTTTCACTCAATTTCAGCTTTTAACATCACTCCATTACAATTGTACAGATGTCCAAAATAATACCAATGTCTTTTTTTTTTTTATAATGAGAAATGTCTATCTATTTTCCCATGCTCACACTCTGAAGTAATTTTCTGATCAAACATGTTAAAAATTCCTTTTGGGTAGAAACCAAGCAAGTAATACTTCAGCCAGAAGTTGATTATTATCTTTTTCTGAGCTTGAGAATAGCTGAATAAAAAGTGAAATCATTATGCTCCCTCAATCAAAGATTTAGTTGGCAATGTAGTCAAATAACAGGCTAGAGTGATAAAGTGAGATTACCTGAGGTATAAGCTCACTGGAAAAAGAGGTGGAATTAAATGCAAGGTTTTATCAAAGTATAATTGTAACCCAGTGTTAAAAATTGCTAAAGCTCTTGGCAGGGAATGTTGCCCATGCTGCAGACATCTGCACAAAACATTCCAAATGTTGCAGTACCTGCCTATTCAACACTTACCCACAAACACTGAAATTCATAAAAGCACAAAAATTCTCCTTCAGTTCTTGTGAAAAGTTTAACAGGCAAAATTAACTTGATAAGTATCCAGAAGTATTTTATTTTCAAACACATTTGGTTGTTGTATTCCCTTTCACGATTAGAGGAGGTGAAAGTTGAGAGATGATAGCCGGAGCATGTATTGACTATAGTGGTGCTAATTAAGAACTTTTGTTCTGGTCTTTTCTTTGGCACATTCATAAATCACCTGAAACAAAGTCTGTATCAAAGTCCAAGAATTTTAAAAAGAACTCAAATTAAAAAAATTCTACATGAACTTTTATCCAGAGAGCACAAATATACTTCTCAACAGACTTACACAGTCATGTTGCTGACTCATGTACACACATACCCCTAGCAGAACCAAACTTATTCTGAAGTGATATGAAATTTATGGCAGAGTTGGTGTCCAAGATTTTAAGGACACAGACCCCAAAGTTAAAAACAAAAAAATAAAACCCAAACAAAACATCCCAAACCCCCAAAACCCCAGGCTACCATTAGTAGATAAGGCTTTCATATGATGATAAAGGATTTTGAACATTTCTAGTTCCTCTTATACTATACTGCCAGGTAGCAGAGAGTATATCGTGTCCCAGTGGTGACTAATGGAATATTTCTTCTCCAAATTCAGACTAGGTTAATGTTGGTACACTGTGAGCTTGCTGAATTTAGCTTTTTGTGGCGTCAGAATCTGTGACTGGTTTAACCAGCCTTACTTTGAGTACTTCCCTACTGACTATGCAGATTCACGTATAGAACTTTGAATCAGTTAAGGCTGAGTAAGTATGACATTCATATAGAGAAGACTCTTGAAAACAAGAAAATGTCAGGTTATGGAACTCCTCTTAAAGGCACCTCAGAGCCCACACAACACATTTCCACTGACATGAGTAGACTTCACACCTCCTCACAGAACTTCCTTCTGCCTCCCAAATATAAGGGATCCCATCCAGCTCATTAATTTCACACTATAGAACCCCCACACTGTAAGCCTAGCTCAACACTGAGTATTTCATAGAGTTAGTAAGGTCAAAATGATGTGAATGTGTGAGATTTTGAAATAAAGAGGAGATGGGGGTGTTTAAATTTTATTTATGCTTCAAATTTGTAGTTCAGAGCTGTCCAACTGACAACAATTTTTTTAAAATTTTTTTTAAAATAGAATAACATACAGCATCTATTTCTAATTCTATATTTCAGACTACCAGCTTGGAGTAAATGTTCTGCTTTCATGTAACAGGTGATATAGCAGAACAGTTGGTCCAAAGTTTAAATGAGGATAGTAGTAACTGAGGAATTATTAGGCTAAGAATATGAATTGAAACATGATGGATAAACACACAGGTGATTTTTAAATGGGATAAAGGTACTTCTTGGTTTCTGCTGAGTTACTTTTGAAATTATATGCTGCTTAATGAGAAAAAACATTCAGCATTATTTGATAAGGCAAAAAATTCCTGTGTCTTTCATACACTATCCTGTAGTATTACTACTTCTTATTGGCACTACCTGATGTCTATATATGAAGCAATCCAAAGTATATACTTTATAAAAGCACTTACATTTATTCTGCCTAGAACAGGTAGCTCACATTAATTTTGAATGAAAATGTAAACTTAATAAGAAATAAAGTAAGCAGTAATGAAATTTTAATCAGAGTCCCCTGAATATTTCTATTATTTTGTAGGAAACTGGTTCCTTAGACTCATATTAGCAAAGCTGTTTGGGATCATACAGAGAGGCACCAGGGACAACTACAGGTTTGCAAATCACTCAGACAGACACTATTGTAAATCCTCCTCATTTCAATAGCTTTGAAATTCTGGTTCCTTTTTTTTTTTTCTGAATTATAGCGACATCTTTAGTTGATAAAAGTTGAAGGGTCAGAGGTGAAGTCCTAGTTATGACTGTCTTTGAAAGGAATTTTTTTCTAATTTCTTTTGGTTTTTTCTTTTTTTTCGCTTGCTTGCTTGCTCTACCACTAACAGTTTGGAGAGTAGTTCCATGTAACTCTGAAATGTACCTAATTTCTGAATTGCAACATCAGCTGCCATTTGTTAGACTGCAGGTCCTGGGCCAATCCCTACCAAGTCAGATGTACCTGGTAAGACAGAATAGTTGTGAAAGCGTGATCCAGAAGGCATCTGAAGCTGTTCCATGCCACTTGAGTAATCCTTAGTAGAAAGAAAGGTTTTGAACTCCTGATAAAATGAGGGGTTTTATTTTTCCTTCAGTGATTGGATCCATGCAAATTCTACTCAAAATTGAGTTGAGCCCCAATACTCTAGGACTTTTTCAAACACATGTGACAGCACATCCCTTCCTCAGAAAGGAAGAAAGCTCTAAACCAAAGGCGTTGAAACTTGAAATATATGTTGTCAAATCGACAAAGGCTATAAAAGACAGAGAACATGTGTTTATTTTATGAGATTTGTTTTCTTGTAGAGGCAGACACCGTCTGTATGTAGCTCTGACATGGAAGATGCACACTAATGGCCAGTCCTAGCACTGTCTGTGGAGCGTGGTTGTGTAGATTGTTTTTCTGGCCTGGAAACCAGTGCCTACAGGCTGCCACAGGTATTTGGATGACGGACTTTTCCACATCTGTCTTAAGCCTGTAGCAGAAAACTTTACGTATGCAAGATTAGATTCAGCCATTGGTCACTGCTTTGATCATCTTCTAACAAAAACTTTTTGATAATCCAGGTGCTTTGATTCTATACTTTTCTTACCAGACTTGATGTGATCTTTCTAAGTCTATGGCAGCAATAGCTAAGGAAATTTTAAAGTTGTTGTCTGGTATTAAATCTTCTTCTGAGAAAGTTCTATGCGACATCCATGCTGCTATTGACATAGTTTTTCAAGGTTTGACAAATATGGTGAATCAAGCCTGTTTGTTCACTACAGATATGACTGGGACAATTTTTAAGGAGTGCCTGTTTAAACAGGTATACCACACCCTCTATATCAAGGGGAAAGCCCAGCTCCATCTGGGTTAATCCTTCTAATGTTTAAATGATAATGCTATTCGTTCCAAAGTACTTGGATTTTCTGCTTTGCTCAGAACAATGTATCTGTGTCATAGTAGCTGAAATATACACTGAACTATTCTAGCATCACATATGCACCAGTTAACATCTATTCAAACATCTCTTAGTGTCGTGCTTCATTTTCAGTTGTCTCATCTCTGAAATTCCCACCTGGATAAAAACTACTTCTGTAGTTGCTGAGATTGCTATTAAAATAAGTGTAGCAAAAGTGGTCAGATAATCATTATTACCACAAAATCAGTTTGGAGAAAGCCAAGGTTGATTTTTGATATTACTAATTCAGTATTAGAGTGCTTAAATCTTAATATTCTACTGGTGATGCTTGCTGATGGTTCTTGCATACTGTTTGTGGTCTGTAAAGGAGGTAAAATTCGTTATTGACTTGAAGAGTTGCCAGAGAGATACAAAGATTTCTGGGAGGTTGTACCTCTTAGCATTTGTGTATCTGGTATATTGTGTTTACCCTATTTGCACACAGATATGAGCATCCACGCAAACTTTTTGTTCCCTTATCTGCAGTAGAGCAGTGTCTTACTTTCCCCCTTGTGAAAATTTATAGTTCTTTCATGATTCTTACAGTGTCTGGTGTTTCTCTTCAACATAGTCAGCTGGTATTACTGAATAATATTTGTAAATCTTCTTATTTTAACAAAAGGCATATCTGGTCTTTGCATTTGAAAAAAAACCCATATCAACCAGCTATGTCTCTAAGAATGTCAAAAGGTTACTTCAAGATTCAAAACAGGGCTGTGAGTACAAAGAATCAAATTTATCCTTATCCATTCACAAGGATGAAGGGAAAGCTGCTGTGTTAGAACTCTGTTTATCAAAATACTAAAGAACACAATTAGCATTAAGCACAAGTGATACACACTCTTGAGTGCTTCAATTTAGGCCCGTGATTTTTTTTATTTGATCAAGCAACATTAGTTACTCATTTTGTGAATAGACAATTACTTAAAAAAATTCAATGAAGCAAATAATTACTACAGTACACCACTTTGCTACTCACTTGAAAGATAACTAGTTCTGGGAGCTTAGTATCTGTTTTTGAAAAAATTTGGAGTAACTAGCACACTGAACAGCTGTTTCTGACAACAGGGAAGCCACTTAGGCAATTTATATTTGCAATGTTGTTTACATGTGGGAATAATACTCCAGAGCACAGTATGTGAGCTAAGGAAAGTAAACATACACCCAATTTGTAAACTTTTAATATGCTTGTTTTACCATAAAAATAGATTGTAATTAGTTCCCAGGAGTTTTGGTACAATAAGACAAAGTCTAATTTCATACAAGATGAACAGAAGATTGTTGCTTCAGCTGAGACTTAGACAAGCATGCCAAGACCACTGAAATGAATGGGAGTCTTCCTACATGTGTAGTGCCTTTACATCAGAATAACTAGCATGAAATTGAGAGTGACTGACAACACTGACACAGATATAGAGCTGTATCACCAGACCAGAGGATTTTCTTGTCCTGTCCTCAGTATCTGAGGTTACTGTGTACATACAAGCGTACATTTGCTACCAATTAAAAAAGATAGGATGATTAAATGTTCTGAGAGGGAGAAGCAAAGAAAGAAGTCCTAAAAAGTAACCAGGTTCTACATCAATAAAAGCGTTATGGTATAAAATGTCCTTTGATTTCAGTCTTACTGGATCTAGACTAAAGATCCAATTCTGTAAAAATTTATTCATGACAGTAATGAATTACAGTCATCCCCACATGACTGCTAATATAAACAAAATGCCCCAAAAAAGTAAGCTTGCAAAATTAGTTCCAAATCATAACACAATGTGATGAGGCTCTGCTCACATAAATTAAATTTAAATATTTAAAGCAATTTTAACAACTCAAAAACTGAGTGAAAACCAGAAACTTCAGTCTTCATGAGCATATTTGGTATAAGAAAATCAAATTTCTGAGTGCAAGAGCTCGAAGATTTTTCTGCTGTAGGCATTAAAGACAGTTATAATTTTGAAGGAGTTTTTTTCATGTTTAATTTAGGTGATCAGCACAGATGTTTCAGAGCTAAATTGTCTTTTTTTGTTGGCAGCATAGGCATGGTCTCATTATATCCTTTTCCCTCTCATCAACAGTTTGGAGATTCAGATGCAGTTCTGAGTAACTTGAAGAAAAGCTTGAAAACTTTTTTTTATTTTGCGACATTTGTTATGAGCTCCTAGAAGATGCTGCATGCCCAAGGCCTCTTCAGTAAACTCCCCAGGGAAAATATTCCCATGTGCTCTTTATATGTATTGATAGCATATTCAATATATTTGTTATATATATATTTCAAAATACATCTGACTTCTATTTCTGCAATAACCGATACAAAATCTTTGATGACCTTTCTATTCCCAAAAAACACTATACAAATTTTCTCTGTAAATGAGTTGCTCTCAGTTTCTCTGTGCAAAGTAATTAAATTATTATCAGTTCTGTAATATGTCCCTCTCTTCCTACTGTGTTCCTTTTAGTGAATTATTTTGGTGTATGTTACTATTCCCTAATCTGGTTTTCAAATTAATAGCATGGATGTGAGCTCTAGAACTAATGAATCCTGTTTGTTACTTTACCTCATCTGGTAATGGACTCCTCCTGCAGAGGGCACACAGAGGCACAAGGGTCTCCCAAACGTGATCAGAACCTTCTTTATAATGAGGTCTCTATCCCTATCATGTCTATCTGATTGGTGGTGTTTAATTTCAGAATGGATGGGTTCTTTCTCTCCTGTTATTTGGTTGGTGAGAAGAGAATGTCTTGTACTAGTTTAATTAGGAAAGATTATTATATAACATCTGTCAGATTGACTTGTACCATATGGGCCCTGGGCCATCTTCTGTAAGAGAACTTACAGAGACATCTCAAAATGTCTGTGAAAATAGAACATATTTTTAGAATTGTAGAATACCTCCTACACTGCCAAATGAACCTGTCAAAAGCGCATCTTGATTTCTTCAGCTCCTACAACTCATGCTTGTTTGCAGTAATGATATTTATTGACCAAAGGTGGGTGGTAGAGGTTTTTTGTATCTGCTTTTGCAGATGTGAAATTAACACTATGGAAGGATTTTTAGATTTTGGGGGGGTTTTTTTAGTGAAGTTTTCGAAAAGTTCTGAATCAATCTGTATTTTAATTTTACACATGAGGAGGAAAGATGAAAGAGACCAAGTAATGAGAACAAAAGAGGAAAATAAAAAGTAAGAAAATAAATTAAAAGTATTTACATGATCCAGTATTGTGGTTAGGATCCAAACACAGAGATTACATATACTTGACCCTATTCATAATCCAAAATTAGATTTTCAGCAGCAGTAAGAAGTAAAATTTTGAAATAGTAGTGCTCAATTTGGGTGTGGCAAAATGCCATCTTGGCATGGAACTACTAGATCTGGTTTGAGAAGGGTGAGGGAAATAGGCAGTAGGAGTGCAACTTATGTGTAGGGTTAAAGGGTCTTCAGGGGGGGCAGATGGGACTGGAAGAAGAGGATTTGAGAAATGTGGGAGCATTTAATGGCTCAGTATGTGGATTTTGGACTCTATATATTTTATTTACCTGGCTCGCGGTCTTTGAAGGATAGTGCACTCCTAGCCTACTTACTATGGCAGACGTAGAATCTCCTATTGCTCAACAGGCAGGCATTCTATCTAGGTTCTAAGAAGAAGATAATCAAGCAGTTGACTGCTAGGATATGGACCTCTATGTAGCATCTAACAAATGAAGAGGCCCAAGCATAACTAACAACAAACATAAGAAAAGTTATAAAGAAAAGGAAAGGTCCAGAAATTGTTCTAAAAGTGTGCATTGTCATGAGACTAACAGTAATGTGCATCTTTCATTAAGTAGGTGTCAATGGCAGATCACTTTTTCTACATGTATGCACTCACACTTTTCTGTTGAGAGTATCAGTGTGAGCTGGGGAAGAATCATTCACATCTTGTAAAGGAAGTTATATCATGGCCCACAAAAATTGTCTTGTACTGAAGAAAGTGACTATTCTTGCAGTCATCAGGCTATTATCAGATATCTAACAACTCTGGAACTTACATACATCTAGGACTAGATTTTTAAAGATGGTAAGGGCAGGATTTTAGGTGCTTATCAGCAACAGGCACATACTAGTGGCAAAAGCCACTACTCAGTCAATATCTACCCTTCCAGCTACCTGGAGTAGAGCTACAGTGCACAAGGAGAGGAGTGCAGGAGTGTCTGAGCTCTGTCAAATGAGCTGGTATGACAATATGGTGTAGCACATGTGCCAGCAGGCTGGTTTTGCCTCAGGAAGCAGCCTGCCTGTGAAAGGAAGCCAATGTGCATGAACTAATAAGCTTTACATCTCAGCAAGCCCAATGAGTTTGGGATGACACTGTGCTGATATGAATACAGTGTGGACCATGCTCCTTTTTGCACTATGGATATATAATTTTTCTCTATCCACTGGCATCTGTTTCCACCTCACATCCAAGCTGTTCAGAGCCTCAGCTCAAGTCACAGCCCTGAAGGTGCTAAAGGATTTTAAATTAGTAGAGAGAACATCTCACAGCATTTTTCAGGGCATACCTGATACCTATGATAAGTCACATACCCTTATATTTTGGCACAAAATCTCAGTCTGAAACCTGACACTAGGCACAAGCGTGACAGCTCTCCAGTGCCATGCAGCTCTGAGTAGGAACATGGGCATATGCCATTAATAAGTACATGTACCAACACTTGCTTCAAGAATGCATGTCTTGATAGATAGATATTGAAAGGGCAGGGGGAGTGGAGAAAGACTGTAACCTGGGTAAGTGCAGCTGTTCAGGATTATGATGATTACTGCCCCTAACTGTTCCTCTCCACATAGCTGCTCAAGTAATCCAGTCTGTTTAAGGCAAAGTCAGCTTCGGGGACTAGGAATACTTGCATTGTGTTTCATCAGTTCTTACTCAACAACCAGTAACCAACAGTTGAGCAACTTTTAGAACTGTGTCCTAATGCAACAGGCCATATTTGTTTGAGGGCTGTGCCCTCAAAGATTGGCCTTAACTCAGTGGCACTTCACACTGAAGTGCAGTGAAGGAGAAATATTCACAATTCAGGCAGCACTCTCACCAGACAGGCCACAAATTCCAGGAAAGGTCTCCCTGCCTGTGGGAGTGCTTGCTGCCATCTTTTAGAGCAAACACTGAGGAGCAACATGACAAGTACTTGCTGTAAGAAAGCAATTTCAGCCAAGAGTTTATGCAGCTGAGGCTACCAGAACACACTGCGCAGAAGCAGCAGCAAAAGACCATTGACTTGGTGAAAAGAATGGAGAGTTTAGAATGCTACTGCATCAAAGCTGTTATTGCCTGAAAGCAAAGCTTCACTTAGCCTATGCTAAATACCTATTTGGCTGCAAACAACATTGGCATGACCTCTAAATTACTGAGTAAGCTGATAATATTTTAAGATGCTTTTGGAAGAGGCCCTGCTGCAGCTGCCAGAGGGTAGAAGGGCACCACAGCTCTCATCAAACACAGCTGAGAGGCACAGTTAGGACAGTGCAACTCTGTGAGATGCCACATGTAAGGCAAGTGGAATAAAACTGCTGGCCACAGGCTAGTAAGGACTCAGAGACACCATCCAAACTTACCGCAGCACAGTAGTTTATCCTGCTATAACTGTTCCCATATATACTCTTCATGCACGTGACTGTTTGGTTAAAATTCTCTTCAACTTTTGTCTTTGGGGGTAAGGGACTTCACCTTTGGTTTTCACTGCACTGTCTTTGGTGTATAACCTAACCCCTGTGAGAAAACGAGACTTATGGGTCCTGCATGTGACCTACCTATCATGAAATTTACATAATGTAGATTTTTAGATTTGAGATCAACAGGGAAGCGCAGATTAGTTAATATGTAATGCATGTAATGCAACCATGGCTCCTGACATCGCAAATTAGGCAAGTAGTCCATCCTGTGCACTGCATGGGAGTCTAACCAGCGTGCTACTCACTAAAATGCATCAAAAATCAGGAACCTTGGTGGACAGGTGTTGCATCACTCAAACAAGCAGTCTTCTATAAAATCACCTAAAAATCTGTTTCCTGTCACTCACAGAACATGAGTGGTAGTGCAGGCAGTCATTTCTAAGATGTGTTTTTTAAAAGCACTCAGGATATACAGAACTGGCATAACTGGTTGCATGTATGCAAAAGCATAACATGCATGAGCTGCCACTGTAGATAGTCTTGGCCATTACACAGTGCAACAGTAGAAAACAGATGCTGCTGATGTGAAATGTACTGTCACTATGGAGCAGTGCAGACGACCTAATGTCAATTTTGCACTTATCTTCAGAGAAAGAAAAGAGATTGGTAGGAGATCTGCACTGCTCCGTTGCAGATAAGAAGCAGTATCAGAATGTTAACATGCAACATGAGCTCAGGATAACACATGCTTCCTCTTAGCAGAGATTTGTATCTTGGATACAAAGTCATGCTAACATGGCTACGTGCTTTCCAGGGAACTTGGAGTACAGGCGAAAGTCACTCAAGCACATCTATGCCTGCCATGTAGCCACACAGACAAGAATGCATCTAAAGTTACTTTTAAAAATGTTGTTGCAGTTACATGAAATTATGGTGCATCTGCATTTTTTCATTAAAGACAAAGACAGCATCTACTTTGAACACAGCAGGAAGGACGTGTTGCTGGCTACACCAACTCTGAAAACCCGAGAGTGGCCTTTGAAGCCTGTTGTTGCCTCTGAGGTAGCATTCCAAAAGGCAGGTTATTGTCTGGTAGGCAATTACAAGCTTTTGATTTATTTTCACAAGGGAGAAAATTTGAATACAAATATAAATATTGCCAAAGCAGATTGCATAAATGGCAGACTGCTTATATAACTCTGGATATGTGTCATAGGCAAGCATTTATAGAAATTCAGCAAGTTTCCTTCATTAAGTGCAGATTAATTCTCACTGATCTCTAGCTTCAGCTGCTTCAGATCCAACTGAAAATGAGTCTGCAAAAATGCCTATTTTCTCATGTCAGTTTGAAAGCTTCTGAACCATTGATCAAACAAATTTAGAAGATTCTTGAAACACGCAGGAAAGGGAAAACATCACGTGTATTTCCTGAGCATAAATTGGCAAGAAGGAAAGGTCATTCTATTGACAGGCTGCAAACAAAGGGCACTTTTTTTTCTGGCAGCTGCAAACAAAAGTCATCATTCCCTCAGAAGTGTAATATTTGTGAGCTTGAAATGCATTACAACAGCAGAATAAAGTCAAGAAATGATTCAGCCTGTCCAGGACACAGAAGATGTACCCTGTGCCTACTGTCCCCACTTTTTCTCCTTCAACATCTTCCACAAGCATGGTGCAGCACCTGCTAAGTAAAATTAAGAGAGGATAAACACCAAATTGAGCAGCCAAATATCTTTAATCTGTTGGCTACCAGTGTGCAACTACTATGGTAACCAACCACTGAGGATGAGAACTGGAGTCTACCAACAGAATGGTCAATGTTGTTATTCTGAAACAATGGTATTTGCAAATAAGACATAGTTTTGAGAAATGAAGTTCATAACACGTATTATAGCTATTGTTTTATGCGAAAGCCCTGATGAACACCAACACAGTATCCATTGGTGTTTAGGCTACTTTCCGTACAGACACCTGTGCAAAAGGAAAAATTATGACCTCTTAAAATCTGCTCAAGAAAAATAACTTATTAGTTTTATAGTGATAATGGTTTTGATGCCTATAATGTGTGTATCATAGGCATACAATGCTGAATGATGTCTTTAGGGATTTTCTTAGGCTTGGCAATGGCCTGTGGTAAGATTGTGTCTATATTTACTGAGATCATCTTGGCTTTAACGTTGCATAAGTTAAAAGAAATATTTTCTAATTCTAATTTCTAATAATTCTAATTCTAATAAGTAGCATTACAAAATATTTATTGTGAAGGATTGTTTTTTGCTGTTTTAGAGGTAAATTTAAGCATATTGGCATTCTTTCCCATAAGTGGAACAGACACTGAATCTTCCTGTTTTTTGACAGCCTAACATTAACATTTATTTGTTATGTTCAGATTTTTGGGGTTTTTTTAATGTGGGACATCACTTCAACTGTGTTCTCTGCTTTTAGTCAGCTACATGACATCAATTTTTGTACAATATACATTTTATTTCTTAGTTTTGTCACAGCTCCAACAAGGCAATATGAAAATGAACCAGATTTTATATTGCCAATAATCAAAACGCTTATTCCATTTTCCTTCTGTACTGTGTGATTAAAACAGTGTAATTAGAGGCAAACCAACTATTTCTAGTATGCTTAGAGTGCCAAAGGGGTGGTCCATTCTCATGATATGTGAGTCAGTAAACCAGTCTTGGTTTTCACATCTCAAAAGTAGTATGCTTTTCTGTCAATTAGGAGAGCTTTTTTTATCTATAAATGTACCAAATTTTACAAAAAACAAAGCAGAGATGGGCAATAAACATGGAATTCTAATTTTCAAAACAGAATCAACTAAGTTGAACACAAGTCTTGTAAATGCAATATTTTAAAAAATGTCATTTATTACATGAATATCAAGAGGCACCAGTCTTGTAAAGTTCACACCTTTAAGAAACGCATTTTCCTAACATTTTATGTGAGGAAAGGAAGTTCTCTTAGGCAAAAGTATTATTCTCTACTGCAGATAATGAGAAGAACAATTTCCAGTGCAGAGACTGCAACAATTACCACACCAGTCTCTTGATATGTTTAGGGAAGTAAAACATATACACACATATTTGGGAGACTGCTCCTCCCTCAAAGCTTACTAATTTCCTTACCAGCTGCAAGATCAAACTGAGAAAACTCTAAAGACTAATTCATCTTTTCATATTATGAGAAAGTTGGCTGTAAATTTGGTAGCACCCATGAGACTTCTGATTGTTTCACTGGGCAGGATATTAAAGACTCAGTCCAAGTTAAAGTTAATACATCATTTGTCACACAGAGAATTTCTATTAAAAATTTCAGTCTTTCATCATTATGCACCATCTCACCATCATTAAGTATGATCTTCATGGCTGACTAAAGTTAGCAAAGACACACTAATAATCAGAGAGATATTACTGCTGAGAATTGTTAATGCCTCCTTTCATACTGACCATGCTCAGGTACACAATAGTTATATCTTCCTTCCAGCTATCTTTGGATACCAAGAGGTTCCCAAATTATTGTCCTGCCTGGTACCTATTCCCTTTAGAGAGGTATCTCAAATGATGTTAGGAGGCTAAGTACAGGCAGATATCAAGACTTCATTTCATTTTATCCTAATCAGACTGTACAGACTAACAGAATATTAAGCTTGATGGAAGGTCTTCTCACAGCAAGTATCAGAAGTAATAGTCCTGATTTTTTGGGTCTTCACACCATTGACTGTAATGCATGTCTGGCCTATACAAATGTGTTTCAGGGATTTCACTTTGATAGGGGATTCCAGATGGCTAGAAAATTGATTTGTTCCTTGAACCCTTCCAAGAAGAACTGACTGTACTCTCTTTTGACCCTTCTCTTTTTAAGTGTTATACAAAAAACTCAAGGGGATTCTTACTTTCATAGTCAGTTTGAGATTTCTAATGCTTTTCTTTTAAACACAAATTCTCAATTTTTCATTCCTTTGCCAGATCTGACAACAAGGGACAGTTCAGTCCAGAAGCAAAGTTTGATCGTAGAAAGGCATTTGGGGGAGTAGATACATTTTTCTGCCCTGTTCTTTGATGGTGTATTAGCTATTACCTAAACTCTGGGTTTTACTGGCAGAGTAAGGGAGGAGTTGTATTTAGGATGTCGAGTGTGACTGAAGCCCTGAGCAACCCAGAACAACTTCAGGGCAGCCAGAGGGCTCCCCAGCACAACTCCCAGGTAACTGTTCAGCGACAACTGCAGGCTTCAATCAACACATCTATCAAAAACCAAGTTTTCTATATCTCTAAGTAGGGATTTGATAGTTTGTGCCACAGTAGTATCTGAAAAATTATGGACTTACTCCTGCTTTATATATATGTTGAATTCAATCATATCCAGTGGCAGGAATCTTTGAGTTATCCTACCATTGGGAAGTGCTGCCCTTCAAGGCCTGAATCTCATACCCTGTTGAGTTTTCAGATTAGCATTTGATTCACTATTTTTCTTCTTATTTTGATTATTAACTCCCACAATAAAAACATTCACAAAAAAGAAATATACATATATAAAATACATAGTGTATATATATATGTATATATATACACATATATGTATGTGTGTATATATATATATCTATGAAATACAAAGTATTTGCATACTTTGAAACAAATAGTGAATTTCTTTGCAATGTTTTGGAGTGAAAAAGGCATTGTGATGATATGAAAACTTGTAAGTGAAATAACCAGTACAGTGTTCACTCTCAAATCCTAACACAGCTGAAAAACTCACACATATTCTTAAAATTATGCATCTGAATGATCATGTTAAGCCTATAACACAGTAAAGGACATTTAAAGAACTATATATACATTCAGTGATCTTTTAAATGGCTTTTTGAGTTAAAAGTGCACATCCTTCATAACTCCATTCCTGAAACACTGCAAACATTTCACAGAAAAAGCTATTTCTTTGTACACACTGAAAATTTCCTAAAGTTGTCCAGGCATAAGTGTTGCTTGAATTTCAAGTGTCTTCCAGGATTCTTGTCCAAACAATCGTAAGTTCTTAAATGTCAGATACTGTGTTTGCCCAATATATAAAAAGTTTAACATGGTTTCTCAAACTCATATAAACAACACAGGGAATTTTTCTTATTTATATTACTTATGAAGTGATGAATTGTCCCATTAATATTGTTAAGGGGATGGGAAATTCTTGTTCCAAAACATGAAGAGAAATTTCATAATTCAGAGAATCACTAACAGTAAAGAAATCTAGATACTTATTGTAAATAGAGACAAAAATTTAAAAAAATACTATCACAAAACAAATAAATATTGCCTTAGTTGGGAGTAGAACAACAGTTTACCAAAGGAATTAAATCAGTGGTCCATATAATCTTATGTCTGGCAGTGGAAAATATTGGGTTACAGAAAGTTAGACAAAACCTCCAAAATGAGGAAATGCAAGTGATGCCTCTGTAGAGGCAATTCCTTCCTTATTCCAGCTAAATTCTGATTAATTTGGTCATGAATGTCTATATGCCATGTTTTTCAAAGTTGTCAGCTAATTATCAGTAGATGTTCTTATTAATCATCCAGATATCTTCTTTATAAATCTTCTGAAGCTCTCAGCTGACCAATTCTTTCTTTTGCTTTATTTGGTGTAGTAGAAGAGATATAGCCTGTTGTATATTTTTAATTTGTTAGCTCTTAATTCAATATTTTTCTGTCTTTTTCTTAGATCACCAAGTATAAAGTAGACTTGTTCCCTTCTCATATCCCATCATAACTTTCTCTTTTCCATTTTAATTTGCATATAATGAGACCTCTTTAATTCATCTCTTTCCTCAATGATGTAGACTTACTCTCGAATATTTTACAATTCTCCTAAACAAGTCAGATTCTCCTTACCTATTTTCACTTTGCAATAATGTTTAGAATGATAAAATTCACTCTAGATCCAATACGCATTAGTATTTTTTCAGAAATATATTCCATTGATTGTACAGAGAAAAAAAATTATTTATTTGCTATTACCAAGCATAGCTTCTCTGTTAAAGATAGATTCTTCACCTTGAGGCTGTTCTCAGCACAATGTCAAGAAAGTAAATATTCTTAGAGTAACCTCAGACATAAAATAGTTCTTATGCGTACAAAGGTACTTCAGAAAAGAAAGTGTTCTTCTTTTCTTTCAAAGCAATCTGTCATGATGTTTAAGATTTCTATGTATAAGGTTTATCAATTCAGATCCATTATTTTAATTTCTATTATGATTTTTTTTTTTGCTACAGTGTGTACTCTATGTTGGGAAGGAAAAGAAATTCATACACTATGAGAAAAGTGGTAATTATATGTAATATAAGACACAAGCCCCCCCATTTTCTTCCCTTTTTTAAGCCTAACTTAGGTTGCATAAAAGGAATAGGACCTCTAAACTAGAGCAATAAAAGGAACAGGTGAGGGGCATAAGCATTGAATGAAACAAGTCTAAGTGAAAAATGCATTAAAATATAGGGCAGTGGGGGGTTGCACAGTCCTTGGCATTGTTCTCACTCATGTAGTAAATACTGTGCAGTTGAGCTCAGATGAAGCACTCACAATTCCACATTCTAGCAGGAAGGAGCTGAAAGAAGAGACCTCCACCCGACAACCTTCAGTTTTGGGATGTGCTCCTCTGTTAATCCACTGGAGCTGGAAGTCACAGACCTGCAGATCACACTATTTTTTTACCCACTTGCATGCATTGTATTATACAAAAGAAATACCCACCTTGTTCTGGCTGGAGAGACTGTGGTGTCTAAATCCTGTTTAAAGATGTTTATTTCATAGGCACTACACAATGCTCTTAATTACTTTAGAAATTAAATATTAGGTAGTGGTAGATTATGATCTTTTTTCAAAATGTATTAAAAGCAAAGCAGAATCTTGCTCTCACCTATTTATGCTCTTTTAATTTGTTTAATTTTGGTATTTTTCAGCATGAAACACATGAGCACAATTTGTTCCTGTTAAATTTTAGAATGTTTTACTTCTATGGAACATAAATGTCACTTCTTGAACTGTCCTATGGGTTTTGGGTAGCAAGAGATCTGTGGAAAAAATCTGTTTAAACAACATTCCCATTTAAGTATTTACTTACTCTGTGTTCTCAGAAGAAAAATTTCTCTCTGCTTTCACCTTAATTAAAGCTTTTTCTTTATTGTTTAAACAAAGTTCTATCTCTTCACTAAATTAAATTGAAGGTTGTCATGAAGTATGGATTGTCACAAACATTATCATTTTCTGCTTGAAGTGTAAGGCATATTTCTTTGATCATACCTTCTTTTGCATAAAATTACAGCAGAGCATTTGTGCAACTGACTCTCTACCTCAGAGAAAACTACCGAAGGGGAGAATTATACTGCTGACATAATTCTCTGTAGAGACTGAGAGAAAACAAGCTGCATATGACATATGAAAGTTATAGCGCTGAATGCAGAACTAGATAGCAGTAATAAGAACCTATGCAGAACATAATAGGGAGATAAACTTCTTATTTCACTTAATCATTTTCTTAGCTTAAAGACAGTATGCTTTCAAAAGATGTGAGGAAGAAAGCATTATTGTTCAGCATTATGTGAACAATTTCATATACAGGGTTTTTTAAGGCGAAGTTCATTAATGCTTGTATCTTCCACTTCAGCAGAGCTGAAGGTGCATTATGATACAACTTTAATATTCTTTTTTTCTGGGAAGACACCTTTTCAATACATCCGTCAGTACCTGAAATCTCCAAAGTTACAGGCATTAAGAATCCATCTGTTAGACATATACTTTCCTAAATTTATGCTTACACGAGAATAATTATTTGAAAATACTAGTCAGTGGCCTAAGTTCCTGATTCTAAAAGACTGTGTTTACTGTGGGATCAGCAACACAGGCAAAAGTATGTCAAAGCACTTATTGAAAGACAGAGCAGCCTCACTAATCTTCTGAGTATGTCGTGATTTCTGGTGTGTTGTGGCTCTAGGGGATTCCTGAAACTCAGTGTGTCCATGAGTGCCTCCAAATCTGAATGGCATACCCAGGAGGAAGTTGGCAGGCATGAATGTATCACCTGATATATGGAGAATTCCTAAATATCTGGTTATGTATTGAGGAACACGTAAGTCGTGGAAATGTAAGTGATCCCACATCTAGCCTAGCATAGCCATTGACAGCACCAGATGGATTTGCTCCGTTTCAAGGGAACAAACTACACTAAAAGCTAGAGCTAGGGACTACACAATATTTCTGATAAGACTGAGGACAGCTGAACAAGGATAGTGTATTGGGTTTGTATGGCCAGGTTTTGGTAGTGGGGGCTCACTTCTGTGAGAAGCTGCCAGAAGCTTCTTCCACGTCTGGCAGAGACAATGCCAGCCAGCTCCAAGATGGACCCACTGCTGGCCAATGCTGGGCCAATTAGAAATGGTAGTAATGCCTCTGTGATAACAGATTTAAGAAGGAGGAAAAGAAGTTACTGTGTAGTTGTAATTGTGGCTAGAGAAGAGCAGGATGAGAATATATGAGAGGAACAGCCCTGTGGACACCCAGGTCAGTGGAGAAGGAGGGAGACGACATGCCCCAGGTGCTGGAGCTGAGATTCCCCTGCAGCCCTTGGGGATACACAGGTTGACCTGCAGCCTGTGGAGGAGATCCACGCTGGAGCAGGTGGATGCTGAGAGAAGGCTCTGATGCTGTGGCAGGCCCATCCTGTAGCAGGCTCCTGACAGGGACCTGCAGACCTGTGGAGAGAGGAGCCCACACTGGAGCAGGTTTCCTGGTAGGACTTGTAACCTTGTGGGAGACCTGCACTGGAGCAGCCTGTCCTTGAAGAACTGCATCCCTGGAAAGTGATTCCCACTGGAGAATTGTTGCCTGTGGGATGGCCTCAACATTGGAGTTTTTGGAGAACTGTGTCCTGTGGGAGAGAATGCACGCTGGAGCAGGGGGACTCCTCTCCCGGAGCAGTGGCAGAAACAACATGTGATGAACTGAGCATAAATCCCATTCCCTGTCTCCCTGCCCTACTGGGGGGAGGAGGTACAGCTGGGAAGGAGGGAGGGGTGGGGGGAAAGGGTTTTTTAAGGTCTTATCTTGCTTCTCATTATTCTGCTCTGATTTTGTTACTAATCAATTCAATTAATATTTCTAATTCAAGTCTGTTTTGCCTGTGACAGTATTTGGTGATTGATCTCTCTCTGTCCTTATCTCAACTTATGAACCCTTTGTTATATTTTCTCTCACCTGTCCAGCTGCATAAGGGAGTGATAGAGAGGCTTTGATGGGTGACTAGCCAGGGTTAATCTACTATAAATAGCAAAATGGATTACAAAATCTTTCATAATCACTGTCTAAAATGCAGCAACACACAGTACTCCCAATCCATGTTAGGCTTACAGTGCATAATATATAGCAAATAAAACAAAACTGCTTGTCTGAATTTATTTGTGCAATGACTCCTTACAAATCCTGTTTCCTTTCATTGCCCCTTGTGAAATCACTATGCAGTACTGAAAGCAGAGAGCACTCTATCTTATCATCAAAAACTGTGCAGTCAAACAAAAATATGCAACAAGTGAGACAGTGTGAGTGACACAGATCAGTGAAGCCCAGGTTTTATTTGTTCTAAAATCAGCTCTCACAAAAGTGATGGACTCTCTTGCTTGGAAGTTAGAAGACTGAGAGTGAAAAGATAATTCAATTTACTTCTGTAATAGAAGGTGACATTGCATAATATAAATTTTAAAACTCATTTTCACATTAAGTGAAGCAAAATTAAGCTTTAATAATATCACTCATACTACATTACTATTAGCAGATTTCCTGATTTTAAGTTTGTGAATGGAGCAACCTCATATAATTAAAAAAACCCCAAACATTTTAGGAGCATGTCCACACTAAACATACAGCAAGAAAATAACTCACTGACATTTGATATAATGGTTATTTACGGGACACATTTTTATCTTCAAAAAAATTGGGTTTTGCTGAACTTCTAGACAAAAACAGGCATGACAGAGAAAAACATTTCCATGGGACATAACTCAAGGCTGCCCTTCAGATACGAATTGCTACTCTAGATGTAGGTATAAAAATGCCAGAACCCTGGGGGCACTCCCAGCCCTGACTGTCCCTGCCAGTCCCACAAGGCTCCCCATGGTGCAAGATCCCACATCCACCTCTGGAATCATCAACTTCTGCCCCAGAAATGCCCCAGCAGGGCCAGACTCCAGCTTGCCGTGGCCCTGCCCAGTCACACGTCCCAGCTCAGCCTCAGCATATCTCCGTGGAGGTTCCTGGTGCCCAGGGCTGGGGCTTCCCCGGGACCCCGTGGCTCCTGCTCCTGGCTGGTGAGTGGCTCACACCAGTGGCTGTCAGGCTCTGTTCCAAAGCAGCTATCGATGACCCACAGAGCCACCAGCCCTCACAGTGCCTTGACCAAGTATGTATTAAACCATCTTTAAACCATCTCTACAATGAAAACTGCATGGCCCAGAGTCAGTCCAGTTCAGTATTTATTATCACAGGAAAACACAGAATGGCTTGGGTTGGAAGGGACTCCAAAGATCATGTAGTTCCAACCCCTCTGTCCTCGACGGACACTTTTCACTAGACCAGGTTGCTCAAAGACCTGATCAACTTGGCCTTGGATATTTACAGGGATGAGGAATGGAGAGGGACATTAGTTAGATTGGAGTGTTTTTCAAAAGCTTAGCTGCCATTTTGGCCTCAAAACCTTCGGAATGTAAGAGCCACTCAGGCGCCACTAAGCTGTGTGTTGTGTGCTGAGGAGGACTGAGGGAGTGGGGCTGGCCATGGAGAGGGAAAATGGATCTCCACTCCCTAGCTGGGAGGAAGAGCTGTGGTCCCTCAGGCTGTGCCAGCAGCCTTCGGGATTCCTCCAGACACTCCTCAACATAGTTACAGGGACGCTATTTGCTCTCTGGGGAAGGTGAGAGATGCAAATCTAATGCCAATTAAACGGCTCCCACAGCAGATCGTAATTTAGGCGTAGCTGCATGCAGCAGTACAAACTGTACCACAGACCTGCACAACTAAACCAGCACAGCTTGCCTTGTGTATGTCTCAATTTCCAGTTGCTAAAATTAAGACAATCTCTTTTTTCTCATTAACCTGTCTGTCTTGCCTAAAGAGGGGGGGCCTATGTGCCAAATCTTTCTCCCACTGTTTCTCAGGAAACATCTTTTCGAGCTGAGCATCTACACACTAATGTAGATAATAAAATATACGTATAATTTAAAAATGTTGGCTATTTCTAATTGACAGTAGAACCAGCCTTAACTGGAGAGCTACAGCAGAAGGGATGCTGACTCACAGGGAGATTTGAAGGAGCAGATATTAATGACTCCTTACACACCTTGCCTGAAGTAAAGCTGAAAATGATGATAATACATCAAGTTGCTGAACCTAATCTCAGCAATAGGTCTGAATTTTGCTCATGACAATGCCATGCACTGTAGCACTTGCTGAACTGATCTAATTAAAGCTTACAATTTCTCCTTAACTGTAATTCAATCACCTGCTACTTGTCAAAGTTCAGTTGCCTCAATTAGGACTTCAAAAAGTCTCAGATTAAGCCACCAGTTGGACCTAAACCCTACTCAAGTAGCTGACTGACTCGTGTCTTGGGACAGACTTTAAAAAAATTTAAATAATGGGAGAAATGAGAATTGTCAGGATCATTGACTTTAATAAACTGGAATCTGTCTGACACACCCTAGGCTTCTCCTACCCATTTGCCTTGTTACCCTCTTACTTTCCCTGAAAAAATTATTTGCCTTGTTAATTTCAAATTATTAAGTTGTTCTTAAATTGGAGCACACTAGCATTTTCTTTGAAATGTCTCAGTTGTCCTTGCATTTCACTTCCTGTTTCACTAGTTGGGTGGGAGGGGGAAGATGCAGAAAGGTGTTTGCCATGTTTAGAATGAAGTTAAGAGCACGCTTGAATGCATGTCAGAATGCTCTTACTTTTATGGTAAATATTTTAATTGTCTTGAAATCTGAAATTTTCTCACAGAATGGGCTTAATAGTAAAATTTAAATATCTATCTGCTATTATGATACTGAAGAAGGGTTTATGTTCACAGAAAAATGGCAACATGAGTGAAAATGACTGTACTAGAAAAACAAAACCCTAAAATTAAATGAAGCATCAATGCATTTTGGATCTTCCAGCTTCAACATCTTTAAAGGGATTGTCTGCTTGCTTGCGTGCTTAGCCTTGCAGTTTATGTAATTCACTGATTTAATTTAAAGTAAGAAGAAAAAACACCAGTGAAATAGTAGCCATTTTTAAGAAAGGCCTAATGCTTCTGTAGTCTAAATGAGTACTTGTCTAAATTGTTAAACTACTGTACAACAATCCTTCCAACTAATGCACTGTAATTAGAATGACAGTAAAAAGAAAGGTGTTTGGGTTTTTTTTCTTGTAGTGGACAATCACTTAAAATGACTTGTTGATGAAAGATATTGGCTGAAATCCTACACTTGACACAAATACTGTATATAAACAGATCACTATATTTGAAAGACATTGCAGCACTATAATTCTGTTTTCAGGGTGGATAAATTAGTTTTGTCCATCATATTTTAGATTTAATTCATTTAGTCCAAAAAGATCCTTCTTCACTTGGCACACACTCATACTTCATCTTAATTTGCCCATTTTATAAAGCTTTTGTTGTTTTCACTTCTAATATTTTGCTGTCTTTTAATGGAGACAGATTGTCTGTTAATGGAGACATATTTACTTCACACAGGACATAAAGTACCATTCTAATAAGAAACGTTTATATGATACTCGACTGAAAACTATAAAAAGTGTATGATAAATCCATATGAAACAATATTCATTATTCAGTAAAGTACTGGCCCATATTTTTCCAGATGGATAATACCCTTAAATTATTAAGACCCTGTTCTGACTAGCATTGTATGTCTGAGGTTTCAATACTGACTTAGGCCTGTTATTAATGTAAAACTGAGAAAACAGAAATGCAGCACATGGGATGTGAAATTGTTATTTTATTTTGTAATAAAGCAAAACACCAGAGGTTACAGAATCACCATCTTCAGAGATATGCAACAATTAGACATGACCCTGAGCTTTGACTTTGAAGTTGGATCCAGTTTATGACTTGAGTAGACCATTGGACCAGACGTGTACCCGAGATCTCTTCTTGCCTGTTACGCTGTGCTAATGTGATTCTGCGTTAATATGTCTCAAATATCCATCAGAATAGATGGATTCACAGAAGCAATATGATAAAAGGCAAGTCATGATGCAAGTTATGTACTGGTAAGAAGCATGTTATACCATCAGTTGAGTGAACTGCATCTTCCTGTGATGTACCTTAATCTTATACGTACTGTTAGGAAGGTGCCCGGATTGAATTCAAGGAAACATCAGGTGAATTATACGTTGAAGTGATGACATAGATCATGTTAAAATTAGAAATTCCTTAGTAGCATTATTTGTAATTTTGTTTTGGCATCTAAAGTACAACTACAACACATTAAACAAACTGAAATACTGAATATACGTATTACCTGCTCCTCCTGTAAATTTTTAGCATTCACTAACAGTACCTGAGTAATGATTTTCTTAAAAATATAGAGACTGAAAACTATTCAGTGTGAAATAAATACTAGGAAATTAACTCATACACAAAAAAGTATCCATAAAAACTGTAATTAGTGAGGAATGGAATAAATTGACAAAGGATCAGATCCAAAGTATAACAAAAGCGAATTTTAGGAGCCTAAGTACAACACTGCACTTCAAAACTGCTCATTCTGCGGCTGCCATAGACCTAGTTGTGCTTATTCATGACAAGAAAATGAGAATTTTAATTCAGGTAACTCAGCTTCCACCTAAAGAGTAGGCACAATCTAGAGAAAAAAATCCTGGAAGAGAATCCGTTCTCTGTTTAACATATTGGGGCTTTTTTCCACAAAGAAACTAGGTGACAGGAGGTCTCTGCAGCTTACACAGTATCTGCTTGGAAAGGCAGCATCCTGAATTGTGAACCCTGCCTGCTCCTAGGACAGTTAATGCACTATATCCTGGAAAATCATGAAGAAAAAAGAAGAAATACTGCCACCGAAACTGTCTGTTTTGATTACACAAGAGAATAACTTGAAGGGTACAGGACAACTGAGGAAGCTGTTGTAAGTAAAAGCATGAGGCAGAAGAGTAGAGCAGATGTTAGGGCTGAAACACTTTTATTCTTAACACAGAGCTGGGCCAGGCTCAAGTAAAATGGGAAAAATAGAAAGTAGAAAAAATCAACAGACTACATGAACAAAAATAAACCGTGCATTTTTAGTAAAACATAAGAATGAAATTAATTAAGTGCCTGCATTGGCCAAAGATTTGGATAAGGAGAAAAATGAATTAGTCCTTCAGCCAGTGATCGATAAAAGGAAAGGACTGGCTGAAGCCACATCAGTCTATGCTGCTAGAACGACCTAACCTTAGGAACTAAAAACCTGGTTGAAAATAATGAAAGTAAATTTGAAAACAAAAAATTGTGGTGTTAACATTCTTCTTAAGTATTTCCCTTATTTTTTTTTATTTCAAGAGCTTCTATCTCATGAAAAAAGATGGATGCTTAAGTACAACCTTTATTGAACGGTCTGTGTGTCATTAGATGAGAATAGTATCTAAATCAGTCAAAAGATATACACACAGCAATACACATATTTTCATTAGATGTAGTAAATTTTTGTGCATAGTTTAATAGCTGATACTGTTTTTGTCTGGTCCAAGATGACTGGTGGAACAAAGGTGCAAAGAAGCACGTGAGATACTGAGGAGAACGCTGCACAACCTCTTTCTCAAGTCTCACGTTGCCATCATGTAGTGCTGCTGTCATTCACTCCTTTTCTCTTATCTACTCTCCCTTGCTCATCAGGCACTGCAGCTATTCACCTCTTGTCACACAGCACCACCAGACAGAGACCCACAGTGGTAAACTGGTAACAATTCCTTGAATTCTTCCAAGACAGCCATGCCTCTTTCTTTTGCCATGCTATAGCTCAACACACAACAGCTACATGGGCACTTGTATATTATTAGCTATACAGGTTGTGCAGATCAATGCTGCAAAGCCCTTCCAATTCATACTTAGACAAGCAATTTATGTACTTGTCATTACATCTGCTCACCTGTGCAGAATGTGCACAAGTCCTGGTGCAGACTGTGCAGCAGTAGGATATGCCCTCTCTCTGTCACGTATACACCTCTGTCCATACAGCCTGATGCCATCCACGTATGAGTGTTAGTCACGCAGCCCCGCAGGTCTTTTATTAAGCACGCCCCATGATCTGTGTGCCTGCCAAAGACCACACAGGCTTCCAGAAGCAGAAACTCATCATATCAGTACAGGCGTGATCAATCAGGATGTTTCTGACAGGGATGAATTTAAAAACAGTAGACCGTTCATCTCCAGTTATGGTTATGGCAAACACTAGCATAGCTTTTTTTTCCCTGGATCTGACCAGCTAACTGACATATGCTCTTAATTTCTGTCTTGATTATGGCTTATTTAAACTCAGCTGCAGAAATATCAAAAAACTCACCTGTAGCTGGGAGTTCTCCTTAGGATTTGTCACCAATGCAGATTATTGTGGGGAAAAAAATCACAGATGTTTGTTTGGCAACAGCTCTGAGTCTAGAAAGCTTGAGCAGTTTCCCAGCAGGCAGGAAAGATTCCAAAACTTACTTGGACCTGTGTTTACACTGCCCTGTCCAATAGATTTGACCAGAACAACCTGAATAAGATTAGTCCAGAAATGTTTCCAAGCTTCTTTCTATTTATGGCAAGGAAATGTTTGGCTAGAGCTCAGTCGATCCTGACTGCAGTGTGAGTGACTAAGCACCATTAGGAAGTTCTCAGGAAAGCTAAGCATGCTTCTTAGACTTCAAAGTCTGGATTGACTGACTTTCAAAAGCTTTAGTGCAGTTAGAGGCCAAGCAGATATCTTGAGGTCACTTCTGATGGTCCATTTCTCATAGATGCTGAATATTGAAATAATTATTATGGTGCACAAGTCACCTGGAGCACACTGCCTTCTCCGGATACAACCAGTAGCATTTTTGGAGCTTATGTACAAACTAATGACAAGTACCACGTGTGTTTGTCACCTACCCACTGCTCCGGATTATTCCAACAAATCTTAGAATACATTACAACTGGGTGGGCTTTTACTCATTCTAGCTCATGTGGGACTATGATCATTCTCTTTCTTCTTCTGGGTAACACTGGTGGTACACCACCCCACAAAAACAAACAAATCCCCAAAATAAGAAGGCTCATAAGCACAGTGATGACCGCACTTTATAGTTATCTGTGAAGTTATTGAAATTATCTTGAGGCAAAAGACTGAACAAGTCTTACCTGCACCAACTAATGGTCTACGGGATCACACTGGTATGTAGGACAACACTTCATGCCCCATCGCCTCAGATACTAATTAGGAAGAGTGTCTGTTTATGTGATATCTGTAGAATACTGACCAAGAAATGAGCAGGTGATCCTCCTTCTCCTTTTCTACCAGCATTAAATAAAAAGATCAGTAAGAAACGACAGGTAAGGAAAACCAAAACCATATGGATTAATTTGGTGGCAGGCATTTCCATGACACTGCTGGGGTGTGAGAAACGTGTGAATATTTAACATTGTCTCTGTCACAGCTGGACTCTGTCATAGTTGAGTACAAATATATTGCAAACAAGTTGGATCTGATTGCTTCTTGTCCAGCTGTGCAAGACACTCGGACTTTGGACAGGGGTATAAAACCCTGGCAAGTGATTTTTGACATCAGAGGCCAGAAGGTTTGAGTGGGCAGCATGAAGGAGGTTAAGCAGAATGATCTTGTTTGTAAAACAGGATGTGGTTATTGTGTAAGAGCTGGAGGCCCCAAAGAAGCTCTCAAATACAGCAGCTAAATCCTGAGAGATAATGTGGGCATTTGCTGAACTATAACATTAAAATGATGCCCCAGTGAGCCCAGTGAATTTTTTCACTAATTTGCTAGAAAAAATAATTTAAAAAAAATGTACGGGAAGAGCTGAAGTCCCAGAGAGCACTGATTCTTTGAATGGCATCAACCAAAGTATGAGAGAAAAAAACTACTGTTGGCTCAACCTAGTGTATATTACTTGCCTAAACGTTTGCAAGTATTGATACAATGTTGCAATAATGAATGAGCGTCTCCTCTCGAGTGCTAATGTAAACAGAAAATCAAATCCAATCTTTCATCTAAAAACGTACCGTCCAATTAAAGAATGCATTCATAGGCCAAGTACATAGAAAGTAAGAAAAGGGAAGAGGATGTAGTAAGCAAAAGGAGGGCTTTCAGTGTCCTTTAATTTGTCACCCAGTTGTGAGGGGGATGTTGATATGACTAATATACCTATAAATAATGAGGTTAGTTATGCTATCAGAGTTGTAACGAGGAGTGTTTGCAGGGCCTGGCCTAACACATACTGACAAGAGGACTTGAAGAGACTATAACTTACATTCTTAAAGTTATATGTGCACATCCTTACCTGCAATAGTTTGTATTTACCATTCAAACATGGTCAAGTTCTACAAGTTTCTTCCTGGTTTAGTGTGTTATAATTAGCATGGGTGAATAGATGGGAAAATAGACATACTTCTGTAATTTATATACAGGTAGTTAAAATATGTTACAGATAATTAAAGACACACTGAAACTGCAGTTTATCTCTCAAGTTAATTTTTATATCAGATATTTACTGAACCTTATTTAAGTCTACTTTTTTTTTTTTCCCTAGAACTTTTGTCATCTATGGAAGCATTTTTTCACATTTTACAAGATGATTTCAGGAAAAATCCAACAGTCCTCGTAACACAAAGGAACAGCTCTGTACGTTCACCTTGCAAGAATATGTGAACTGTCCTGGTTTCTTTCCAATGCTTATACATCATATACCTGGTGGCAATAAATGGCTGTAAATTAACAACCGCTTACAAGTCTAAGAAGAGTTTGTGGAATTTTTTACTTCTGAGGTTATGATGATGGCTGCATCATAATTATTATGGTTATGTCTATGCCTCTGTGCACTATGACACTGCTAACAAAGCATGCCTGGCTATCAGGTTGGAAACAACACTTGAAAGGAACATTTCACAGTGTGCAGTGCCTTTTACTGCTAAGGCATTCATGCTTGTAGCTACGAGATGCAAGCCAATGTCTTGATTCTCATCTCTGCAAATTTTACTTCCAAAAGTGATGACTGATCAGTTAATTTTAGCTGAAAATAAAGTTCAATAAAGAGTCACAAATAATTATTACTTTCATGAGTACAACAACACGACTAGGAAAAGAGTAGTATCTTTTACGTGACCACTGACTAGATAACCCAAAACTACAAGCTAGTACTAAGAGAAAAATAAAAGCAGAATACTATACAATAGCATTATTAGAAAGAGACATTTGACTCTGTGCCACCTGTTTAAATTGGTTTTGCAGCCTTAAGAATGAATGGAAATCATCTTCGTAACCCCGGCGCTCGCCTTGCGACACCAGGGCTGGCCGCGACTCCGCCGGGCGGTATTGGGAAGCTCGGCGGCAGCCCTCGGTCCAGCCGCACAGCGAGCGCTCCCACACCGCACCACGAGCACGGCGGTCGGGGTGAGTGGTACGGGGAGATCGCTGACCCCTCTCGCCTCGCCCGCACCTCTCCGCTGACCCCTCTCGCCTCGCCCGCAGCTCCGCCACCCCTCCGCGCTGCCCTAGCCCCGGCGGCCGCCGCTGCCGCGCCGCCGCACAGGACGGCACCGCCTGGGGGAACCGCCGGCGCCGCTCCGGCCCCGGCCGACACCCGCCCCGCCGCCCGGGATGAGGCGCAGCGGCTGGGGGACCTCCCGCGGATAAACACGCGCGGAACCCGGCTCCGCGGCAGCCGCCCTGCGCTTCCAGCACCGTGCCAGCGGCAGGGACGGCGCTGGCCACGGCAGCCTCCAGCCGCCGCCACCTGTTACCTGTCCCCGCCTCCACCCTGCCGGAGGCCAGCACCCAGCTCTGACCGCCCCGCCGCACGCCGCCCCGGCCCCCGCACGGCGCGGCGGGGCGGGGGGAGCGGACACCGCCACATCCGGGTGCCGGCGCTCTTAGCGCGCATGAGCGGCCACCCCGCCGCTGCCGGGCCGGGCGCCGCGGTATCGCCGCCACCGCTTCTCCTCCCCGGGGCGCTGCGCTCCGCGTTGTCAGGCAAGGGGGAGCGACCGGGAGGCGGGGGAGGCGCCCTCCGCTGCAGGAGGAGGAGGAGGATGATGATGATGGTTGTGGGGGCGGGCGGCGGTAGCCGCTGGCAGCAGCCGGGAGAAGCCCCGCTGGTGACTGGCTGGCGGCACACGCAGCTCTGAGGAGGCGGCGGAGGGTGCCTGAGCCGAGCCGCGGGGCGGGCGGCTGCTGCCGCGGGGGGAGAAGCTGCGGCGGCGGGAGGGGACCGGCACACGCACACTCACAGGCGCGCACGCACGCGGAGACGGGTGACAGCGGTGGCCGCGGCTGCCACGATGTGAGGGAGCTGTGCGGGGGGCGCGGAGGCTCCGCGGAGAGGCGAGGCGAGGCAGCCCGCACAGCCCCGGCGGCGGGAGGGGCGGCCGGGGCGGGGCCGGCTGGGCCCGGGGCGAACCGCGTTCCCCGGCGGGCAGGGCGCGGGGCGGCCGCGGGCGGCGAGTGTGGGACCGGCGGTGGCTGCGCTTGGTGGGCTGACCGGCTCCTGTTTGCTTGGCTCCAGTCTCCGTCTCCGAGCCCGCGGGCCCCGATGAGAAGCGCCCCTGCGCTGCCGGACTGACGCCCCGCCGCCCTCCCCGCGGACGAGGAGGAGCGCGGCGCCCCCGATCGCGGGCCGCCCCTGCACAACCTCCCCGGCGGGGGCTCGTCTGCCGCCTGCGGGGCGGGCGGCGCGGCAGTGACAGCGCGGCGGCGGCGAGGCCGGGGGAGCGGGAGCGCCGCCGCCGAAGACCATGAGGAAATTTAACATCAGGAAGGTGCTGGACGGCCTGACGGCCGTCTCTGCCGTCGCCTCGGCGTCGTCCGCCGCGCAGCAGCAGCAGACGGGGAACCGGGAGACCGAAATCCAGGAGACGCTCCAGTCCGAGCACTTCCAGCTCTGCAAGGTGAATGAATGCTGCAGCCCCGAGCCGGCTGGCGGCCGGGGAAGGGGGCGCGCCGCCGCGGTGGGCGCTGCGGGCTTTGCTCCTCCGTACCCACCTCGCCGAGCCTGCCTGCCGCTCCTGTTTACTTGTTTGGATTGATTATTTCGGGGCGTAAAGAAGGGAGGAAAGCGGTGGGTGTAGCTTTAAAGGTCTTGTGGATTTCTGTAGTCGTCTTTCTTGGAGAGTTTCGGGGTTTGTCGTCTTCTAGACTCTTTCACGCGAGTGATGCTGACAGTGTTCACGAAGGCTTCGTAGAAAGAGTTGGATGGGGGAAGGAGTGATACTGAGCTGTAGTGCAGATCTGATTATCGCGGCATTTGAGTAGAAGCCTCTGCTAATGGGCCCGAAGGACAGGGTATCTGTCGCTCTGCATTGTTTGGAAATGCATTTATCCTGTTCCTTTACACCTGAAAAAGGCTGTCGATGTTTGTGTTGGTTTCACCGCAATGTGTTGCCAACTTGCTGATGCTGCTATTGCAAATCTTCTCTACAGACAGAGGAAAAGTTCCCGTTTATTTATTTGCTTGTGTGTGATACAATAACTGCAGTTTGTGTCTGCACTCTTCAGAAAATGATGCAGCGAATTAACCACCAGCTGTATCAGGAGGAATAAAAGCTGATTTGAATATCAATACCCATTTTTATCTTTGTAATGTACCCATGGCCTAGCTTGACATGGATGAGCTTGTTTATGGATTCGCCCCTTTTTTTTTCTGTATTGCAGGCATTTCTGCCACTTTCTCTAGTTGGTCATGAAGGATGTGGAAAAGAGTAGAGCTGTTACCAGTTAGACTTTATTCACTTGTGAAATACAGAGAGCTGTGGGGTATGCCTGCAACTTCAGTGAGGTACAAGGAGTGTATCAGAAGTTTGCTGTGCATTTATGAGGTCCTGAAATACCTCTGCTTTAAACTAAAGGCTTTGAAACAGAAAAAGCTAGCATTTGTATGGCTTATGATGTGTGTGTTTATAGTGAAACTAAGCGTAGGTGACATTTGTGTATTGTTCTCAATTCCTGGTTAATTGCAGCCCTAGAAGTGTAATGGAGTTATTGCTTGGTCAGTTACCAAATTAGTCTTGGCTAACCAAAAAGCTAAATGTGCCAATAGCCTCATATTAAGAAAGAACCCCATGGTTGAGAGTGTTTTGCTTCTGTTCAGTGGGGTGTTTTTTGGCTTTGTCAATTCTGGGGCTGGCTGTTCGATTTGAGGGAAGCAGAGGGTGAGAGATTGGTTCTGTCAAGCTCAGGTTGGTTTGTTTCTTTTTTTTTTGGTTTTTTTTTTTTACCACGAGAGAGGTTGCACTGTCATGTTGTGTCTGTTGGATTGAAATTGAAGGGATTCTTAGAAAAGCAAGTCTAGTAGTTTGCAATAGTTCTGATGACAAGTCTGGTTTTGTTGCCAAACTTGCTAGGAACATCTCAGATTTTAATAGTTTAGTGTCTTTGTTAGAGCTGAAAATAGAATTACTCAGGGAATGAGATAGGTGAAAAAATGAAGTGCTGAATTGATACAGTCTTTGTACAGAAGAAACGTAAGATTGAAATTAAATTTCAGTAAGTCTGACTGTTGCTTGATGCTCAAGGATGAATGAGTAATTATGACTAAAAAAATCTTTTATAATTGGTTCATGTAAGACAGGTGATTTTCTCAGTCTGTTATTAAAATGCTTTGTAGTTCCTTTTAAAGTTGTGATTAACATTGAATCCTGTTTTCTAACATACAGTCTTGATTCTGTTTATTTTTGATATCCTGCGTGACCCATTGTTACTGCGATGCTCTGACTCGTTAGACTGTACGCCATGGTTTCCCCTATCAACCTTCAGCCTTGGCATTTGATCCAGTTCAGAAAATACTGGCCATTGGGACTCAGACTGGAGCACTAAGGCTGTATCCTTTTGCACTCTGAAGTGGATTTAGTGCACCTCACACAAATGATGTTTTGATTCAGCTGCTGGAACCATTCAGAAGTCTGGTGGGAACCAGGTATGCAGAAGGGGAGGAAAAAAGCAAGCTCTCTTTTCTATTGGTGGGTGGCTTGGCTGTTCTGGTTGTTCTTTGTGTCAGCTAAGGTTGAGTTAATGATGTGAGGCATGGCTGCTCAGTCCCCATTATCTCAAGCTAATAGATAAATTTTGTAGAGGGTTACTAGTGTGCTGACAATTTACAGCAGCTGACTGCAAATCTAAAGAGAGACGTGGGCTGAGGTCTGTTTTGCTGTTCTGCTCTATCCTCTGATACTGAAACATTCTGCTTGGTGAGGTGTTGGGTGCTTTTCGTTTGTTTGTTTGTTTGTGGATTTTTTGGGTGGTGGGCTTATTTTTGTTGGGCTTGTTCTAAAGATAAACTTTGTAATGCTGTAGTGACCTGTTACTAATTCTGTGTTGCCAAATGATGGTTTCAAGTGGGGACAGTAAAAAGTACAGGAATTATATCTTGCTAACAGTTTCCAAGTGACTGAGATAAGCAGAATGAATTTGTGAAATAAAGCACTAGTAACCCTGCTTCTTTATGTTCACTAAAAAGTGAACTACCCATATGTCTGTAGCCATATGGTACCACAGCCATATGGTACTATCCAAGCCATGTGACAACATATGTGTTTAAACTTTTATTTTTAAAAGAAGATGTCCTGTAGATTCTTTAATCCACACTGCTATTGCCTGAACCTTTACTTGTCAGCATAAGAGAATGAATTGAATTCTTTGTTGTCCTGAAACCGACAGAACTCTAAATGTTACGGGGAAGGCTTAGACCATCTTGCTAGAAAAATTGACTTAATCCTCTTTATACTGTAGGTAAATCTAATAATTTCCTTTGTTGCTTATATTAGTCTGCAAGTAGACCTTTTTTGTTTCTTTCTGGTATATCACTACCCTGTCTATAAGTTTTATTGCCATAGGAGGGCTGACTTTTAAAAGTTGAAAAACTAGAACTGAAAAACTGGATTTCTATTATGAATTCCCAAGGTTTCTTAACTCAGAGAATGAGGGACAGGGGTGATAATGCAGTGATCTTAATCATTTTTGAAACTATGCTTAACTTCATAAGTTGCCTTTTTGAAAAGGTCATAAAGTTGATTTAAATGAAGAGTGAACTGTATGTGGGTGGCATTAATTGCTCTCATATTGGTAGAATAGATGAGAAAGCAAAAAGAGACATAAAGTAAGAATTTGGTTTGAAGGAAAAGGAGAGATACAAATGTACCTGTTTAGAGCTTACTCACCTGTAATTTTGGGCAACATGATGTTGCAGTTTGGATAATGATGACTCAACAAAACCTGCTTGTGGGCACTCATCCATGGCTACACACACACCTGTGAATTCTTGGAGTGTTAATTGCTTTCTAAATAACTGAAAGAATTGTTGCAAGATTGTTTGGAAAGAAAGAATTACTGTGAGAAAATGACAGGAAATGTATTTTTTAAAGGAAGGGAAGAAGTTTCATGCAGAGGCTGAAATATTAGTGCTCCCCTAACTTGATGAAGATGAATATGCTCCTCAGTACTTTGATACAGCTCTTGATTCTTGGAGGAACTGCTTAAAAGCCTTCAACCTCAGCTGATAGGGTAGCCCTGTAATCAGACAACACTGCAAAGTTTGCATCTCCTGTGGTTACTTCCTCTTTGTGATGGAGGAATGCAGGCAGAAGGAATGGACTCAGACATATTCCCAATGTAAAAGCAGCCTCTCACTTTCTCTTACATGAAACTGGTTTGAAAAGCACTCATTGGGTATGAGTGAGGCTTGCAAGAAGTGCTTATTTCATTCTATTGCTCAAAGATAAAAACAGAGCCAACCCTTAGGATACTTTGCCTGCTAAGGCTTTTATGAATAATAAATTATGTGCAAGGGTTCATTAAAGTGGGAGTCACTTACTCTTTAAAACTGCAAAAGTGTTTTTAATTGAAATGAGGTATGAACTAGAAAGGCTGAGCATCAGTAAAGTGTTATTCATTGAGAAATCGTAAAAGTGCGATAGAAGTCAATCTTCACTTTCTCCTGTGTTCATGTTGTGAGAGTATAGAAGTAAAGGAATGATAGTGCTTCTTTCATTGCCTACCAGCAAATAGGAGCTGGGTATAAGTGTTTTCCTTGTGTCTTCAAGTATAGGTGCATCTTTTGCAAGTAAGTCGTCTGAGGAATTGGGAAGTGGGGTTTTTTGGAAAGGGTATTCAAGATAAAACATTCTTAAATCAAGGAATGAGAATCTGTTTGAGATTTCATTAATATGTGAGGAAGATAATATTACAGTCCTGATTTGGTTTTGGTCTATTTATCAGCTAACCTCTTTACAGAGGTTCTCTGTATTTTGTCAGTCTCCAATTTGGATATTTTAAATTCAGAACCAGTATTGATCAGATCAGGTTAATGTGAGCAGGAGTTTTCTAAACCACACTCTCATCTCATTCTTTATGTGGACTCTGTAACCACTACTAGAAGAACAGACAGAGTTCTAATACACAAATACTAAATGTTGTCTGTAGTACTGTTACAATGATGTGTAGAAATAGAACTAAAACTTTTTCTGAAGGACTAAAATCTGTGGATACAAACATACTGTCAGTTCACTGACTTTGTCTTTATCTCTAGTAGATAAATGTACTAAACATCAACACTGTATTGAATTCTCTAAATCTGCAAAGTAATTGTAAGTGTGGAAGTACCTAAGTCACAGGTGTCATGTTGCACTAATGGGATTAGAAATAGAATTACTACTCTGTTAATATTTTTTAACTCCAGTCTTGATGGGTGTACCTGGTGACATAGTGTGCCAGAGGGATGACTTTGCCATTCTATGCCCATAAGGAGCAGTTAGTTCTAGATCGTGCAGTTTTAAGAGGGAGAGAAATCCATAAAAATACTAGGAGGAGACTGCTTTTAGTGCAAAACTTAAACCTTGTGAGTCATGAAAGTTAGTTTGAGATTATTCACTAGCTTGAGTAGTATATCCCTTGTATCATTTTAAAAAGCTTGAGTCTCTTTCCGGAATTACTAAGAAATATTTTTAACTCTTACTTAACTAGGAGACTTAAAAGCAAGTGGTTTTGGGGCAGACTGATGTTACTCAGGTATTATCCTTAATTAGAGAAGTATTTTTTCCCCTCTGTAGAAAGTAATATTTTGAGCAATTAATAACAGCTGTTCTGTTTTCAGCTATGAACAGCTTGGTTCCTTTACTGTATGTAAGGAAAAGTTACAAAGTGAGCAGCTTAGTAGAATAGAAACCTTGAACAGCCTGCTGATGTGACCCTGTCCATTACATTAGGATCTGTTGAAAATAGTTAAGCTATTTGATTCTGTTTTTTCGACTGCAGGGAAGATTGAGGGATGAAGTAAACACAAGGGCAGAGGCACAGTTCTGAGTGACATAAAATCTCAAATGATTTCTCACAAGCAGTTGCAGTCACCTGGACATGCTGATCCAGTTGTTCCTCTGAGTTGTGCTGCTGCTTGGAGGATGCTTGTTCCAGCTGCTTGGAGGATGCTTATTCCAGCTGCTTGAGGTGTTTGAGTCTTGGCTGGTGGCCTGGCTCTTGTGTGGCAGTTCTGCCTCAGACTCCCGCTCCTCTGCACAGTGCTGGATTTTTGTGAATGCGATCCCCACATGTAGCAATTGTGCTCACTATTGATTTCAAACTGCCATGGTCAGTGTAAGCTGCTGGAGGCCTAATTTGTCACTTCAGGTCAATATCTTTGTCTTCCTCCATACTTGAAGGGATTTAGCTGCTGTTACCAGGGTGACTTTTGCCTGTTGATCTGCTCTCACAACGTGTGAGATATGGTGTAGTTAAAAGTTAATCTGTGCTTTGCTTCTTTTCTGTGCATACCTGAACCATTACAGTGAGATCTGTGGTCCTTGGTCTTTAGAAAGTTTTGTGCATAATTGGCTTGCTTTGTTTTCCCAGCAGATATCAAAACCTTCTAATGAGTTAGAGCTTTATCTACTCAAGGTTTAGCTTAGTGTAATCGGTTAGACTTTACCCTGTGATGTCCTGAGTGACACCCTGAGTGTCCTGTGTTCAGTGTCATAAGTAACAGCCCTGCTTCTGTGCTGTTCATTGCTTCTACTCTTCTACTTAAGTCCCTCTGGAAGCCTGATGTGATCGGAACAGCATGGCGTTTAAACTCTGAAGAGGCTAGAGGAAGATGAAGTGGACTTTTTCAGGATTTTTTTTGCCTTTAGGATGGTGTTTCCTCAGAAGTTTTAAGTCCAGAACCCTGTACAATTGATAGTAATAGTCAACTGAGCTTTTTAACTTGCTTTTATAAGGTAGAATAAACTTTGAAGCTAAAGCAGAAATATTGAAGGACTTCTCCATCTCCCTGCTGTTTAACTGCTCCATCTTAAACAAGTTTCTTCGTTTTTCTGCACTTTAGTTTCTCAATAGCAAAACTAGGACAATATATCAAATTAGATCGTTTATGATTGTCTGCCAACATGAATACAATATCTTTATTGGTGCTTCATGCCTTAAAAATACACACTTGCAGTGTGAAACAGCCTTTCTTGATAGATGGAATTCTGAAAAGGAAGACCATTTTCACTAGAAATTCTTGATAATGAAGAGGATACCTGTAGAATAAGTGGTGTACCTTCCACAGAGACCAAGTTGTGCCTCAGACTTTTATTCCCAAGAAGAATAGGTTATATAATTAAAATTTGTTTTTTTTTCTCTTACAAACTGAGTTCACAAGGAGAAAAATGAGATTGTTCATCATTCCTTCATTAAATATCTGCAGATTTCAATTTTTCTGAATGTCAGTATCTGTTAATTTCCCCCCAATCTTTTCAGCATTAAAAGATGACTTCTGCAAGCAAATGGCTGCAGTTTTTATGTGTTTGAGATGTATGAAGCTTATTTTCTGTGATTTCCATTCTCTAGCCTATTTGAGAACTTTTTTTAAAAATCAAAATAGCTCAAAAGCCTGGGTGTGTGGTTCCATGCAGTCAGTTTCTGATGAAGTGTTTGTTGCAGCATCTGGATAGCTTTGCTGTAGATGTATACTAAAAAAATCAAGCAATTTCGTAAATTCTCTGAAGCTCTAACAAAATACCATTTCCAGCTTGTGATGTGATTATATCCATTAAAAGTACTTTTCCTTTGGATCATTCAGACTTTGCAAGGCAGTCTGGTTTTTTTTCTTCTCATGGAAACATCAGCTTGAGATGTTGTGTGTTGGATTTCTTGCTTTGTGGGTATTTTTTAACTGAAGTAGTTCTACACCTGCTCTTTCTCTGTAGTAGCTCTACACTGGCAGTAGGAGAGTGGCTGGAGTTGTTTGGAGTATGCAAAGACTTCAGCTTTTCAAACCAAGCATCTAACTGAAGTTGGCACAGCTTCAAGTGGGATGCTGGACCAGGTGAATTTGGGTGATCCTTTCTGACCTAAATTATTCTATAATTCTGTGCATACAACAAAGTTGAACTGAACCATTCTTTTGTGGGTGCTCAGGGTCTTTTGGCATTTGTACACTGAAGAAAATGGTCTTAACCTTTATCAGTAGTGTTCTGGACTTTGAACAAATATCTCTGTTTTGGGAAGAGTACTTTGGTAAAGCCATTAAAAATATTGCAGTAGTGTCATGCCAGAGAGACTCCGTGATTACTAATTAATAAGAAAATTTATTGTCTACCTTGCCACCCAATTGACATGGAGTAGTTTAGACAAGAAAACTGTTTTGCTTAAAGCATATGTTAATCTTGTCACATTTGCATTTCTTTTAACACTGCTGCATTTCTTGTCATATCTTCCAGCACTTAGTTCATGTGGCTATTGTTAGCTCAGTGAAAAATTCCCATCCTTTAAATGAAGAAAACCAGTTACTTTTGGGTATTCTGAAATGAAATGGGGCCAAAATGGCATGGTGAGGTATGCATCTCTTAGAAGTGTATGGATTTAAAACAACTTAGTCCTACACAGAGAAAGCTTGACTGAATTCTTTATGATAAATAGGATGGTGTCCTTACTAAATCTGTGGTTTTATTTGTTGGGAAACTTGGTGTGCTGGTTTTGGCTGGAGTAAAGTTAGTTTTTTTCACAGTAGCTGGTATAGGGCTCTGTTTTGGATTTGTGCTGGAAACAGTCTTGATAACACAGGGATGTTTTCCTTATTGCTGAGCAGGGCTTATACAGAGCCAAGGCCTTTTCTGCCTCTCACCCTGCCCCACCAATGAGCAGGCTGGGCCTGCACAAGGAGCTGGGAGGGGACAGCCAAGGACAGCTGACCCAAGGGATATTCTATACCATGTAGTGTCATGTTCAGCTGGGAGAAAAAAGGAGGAAAGGGAGGATGTTTGAAGTAATGGCATTTGCCTTCCCAAGTCACTGTTATGCATGAGGGAGCCTTGCTGTCCTGGAGGTGGCTCCTGCCTGCCCAAGGGAAGCAGTGAATGGATTCCTTGGTTTGCCTTGCTTGTGTGTTTGGTGGCTTTTACTTTATCCATTAAACATTCTGTATCTCAAACCATGAATTTTCCCTCTTTTCCAGTTTTCCCCCCCATCTCACCAGAGGGAGTGAGCGAGTGGCTGTGTAGAACCTAGTTGCTGACTGGGGTAGAACCACAACAATCCTTTATGGCACCCAATGTGCAGCTCAAAGGATTGGAGATAATGACAGGTTTGACTGGAATGTGCTAAGTTGAATGTTTAGCTGTAATTGCTGATTAGCTGTTAATTGGCAGGTGCTCGTCATGAGCCTTGCTTGCCTGACTGTATATTAGGGTCTAGTGCTCATTAGTGGCTGGTTTCTGCTGTTGCTGTGCTGTGCCGCTTATCACCTCACTGTGCTGTGCCTGGGAACATTGTGATAACAGCAATGGCCCTGAGCCTGGGCTGGCAGGCGGCCAGGGACTCGCTGCCGTGTGTGTGCTGCTCTCCTGGCTGGCTGGGGCTCCGGTGTGAACTTCAGTCAAAGGGATGTGGCCTGTGGATGAGTCCTCGTGGGAGCAGACAGACCTCAAGGTGTCTGTGGCTGTGGTTGTGTCGGTGCAGCAGCAGGAGCACCTCTGGAGGGATGGAGGCCCCGGGGTAAGTCTGTGCTGCAGCACGCAGATATTCAAGCATCAGTGGCTGTGGAGAAGTCCGTGCTGGAGCACCAGAAAGCGTGTGGCCATGGATAAGCCCAGAACAGAGCAGGCATTCCCCTGGAAGGACTGCAGCCATGGGTAAAACCATGTTAGAGCGGGCTTATTTCTGAAGGGACTGTGGGTAAGGCCATGTTAGAGCAACTGTGGCTGTGGGCAAGTCTGTACCGCAGCAGGTCTTTGATTTGAAGCATTATTGCATATACTTTAATTCTGCTAAAGAAACTTTTAGTAGTAATTGCTTTTGTTCAAAAATTCCTGAAGTATAGCTGTATTGAAACTCATATTGTAATTTACAAAAATGAACTTTACAATGAAAACTTCCCTCTAGGTATTTTACTGACAGAGCAGAAACTTAATGGATATAGCCTTGCAACTTCAAACTTGCTGGGTCCTGGTGATCCTGGGGAAGCAAATATTTGGAAAGCATGCAAAGTTTGTAAGGTTGCAGGTTACTGTAGCACTAGCATAGTTTGTTTCCTTGTACCTCTTAGCTATTTGGGAAGCACTGAGGTGGTATGGATTGTGTGATCTCATGATGCTAGGCTAAACTGTGACAGGAAGTTGGGTGGCTGGGACCCAGCTTAGGCTTCCAAACTTGTGGCACACTGCTCAATTTACTAGGATCTTGATTGCACATGTTACTGGATTTGTTCTTTCTTGATAACTGTGAAGGGGCTTTTAGAACTTAGTATTATTGGTGCAGGAGGTGACATGAGCAGTTGTAGTAAAGTCATGTCTGGAAAAGTAGAAGCAGCTTAAGATTTGAGATGTGATAATGAAAGATTGAAGATACAAATCATGGTTGCAAACCCTTCCTAACAAAACTTTGACAGGAATTTTGTAACCGCATTAGACTTCTAAGTGTCTAGGTCCCTTTGTTGTACAAAGGTTTCAAAAGGCAAAGATAAGCATTCTTACACAGTAACTTTAAGGTGACTAGGAAAAGGCTTATCTGTGTAGAAGCTCAGTGAAAAACAGAACAAAACTTGCAAATTATAACTTTCAATATGAAGTTAAACAAAACTGCAGGACTTGGACTTTGGGAACAGTTCACTTTGTCCTTGATCTTAGCTATATGGTAATGGTTTTACATTTTGAAAAAAAATGGAGTTCTTAGTAGTTTTGAGAGTTTTACTACTATGGTAGGCCTTTTATCTTTTGTCTCTGGAGTCTTCTGTTTCCCTCTTGCTGCTCTCAATGTGGACTATCTAGAAGTGGCCCATCAAACTGATCATTATAATTTTTTTGAATAGCGCTGATTCTTAATCCCACAAAGTACATCTCATTAAGTAGACGAGACTCTGCTTTCCCAGAGATCTAGTTCTTTGACATGTAGTGATTTATTTGTTTGCCAGCCTGAGGAATAAGTTTGTGTTACTTTTGAGGCAAAACCACATTGCTTACCCACTGCCAGTAAGCTGTCTGCCAGCAGCTTTTGTAGTTGCCTTATTTTGCTGACCCATAAGTTTCAATTGTGGTATTGTAATTGGTACTTGAATGCCAGTCAAGTGTAGCCTTGTAGTATTCATGATAACTTAGTGACCTTATTCATGTCAACGCTTCTATCATAGGCACTTGATAATTGTACAGCATATGTGTTTATCAAAGGAAGCACTAAGTTACCACTATTGTTGACTTTCGGTGCAAATAGAGGTGAACGTCTAATGACATGATTTAAATCTTTGTCAGTGATATTTGTATCACTGAATTTAGACACAGGTTAAAATAGTGGACTTGGAAACAGATAAAACTGAAATAAGTCTGTAGAGAGGATTGGTAGAGTGGTATAATTACTTATTCAATAAATTTCTAAAATATGCAGCAGTTCTGTCAGCCTCTGAGGGCTCATACTGAATCCCTGTTTCCTCGTGATTTTTACAATGCATTCATGAAATTACATTTTCTGTGGCTGTCGCTTAGTTCTGGCACATGGATGTTCAGTTGAAGACTCTGACATAAATGAGAACTATTTTGTCTTAAAAATCTCTCCTTGTTAAAAAATTCTAAAACTACTTTTGTGTCAAGAACCATATAACTTGATGACAACCTTGGTCTGTGTACTATGTGTTTTAACTTAATCATTTCTTGCAAAGATTCAGTCTATTTTGAATCCCTAAGCTTTGCTTAAACAACAAATCTAATTATTGATAGCTCTTGTATTGAGGTAGCTATATCAATTGCTGAATTAAGATTGAATTTAATACAGTATTAGTAAAAATTTTTTATTGATGTTCGAGAGTAGGTCCTTCCTATTCTTCTGTCCACAGTAGTTCTAATCTTACAGATTTTTACTTAAGAGGTTCTAGAGATTTTTCATTGCTTTCAATTAGAGATTTTTCTTTGCTTTGAATTCCATCTCAAGTATCAAGAACAGTGAAAGTACATTAAACTTGAAATATGTGTCTGCTAGTATAGAAAACAAAGTGCAAGATTAAATACTTTGAGGAATGCTAGGTTCACAGAATGGGTAGGGTTGGATGTAACCACTGGAGGTCAGCTAGTGCAACCTCCCTGCTCAAACAGGGCTGGCTAGAGCACATTACTCAGGATTGTGTCCAGATGGCTTTGTTAAAACTTGAAAACAAAAGTTTTTGTGATAGCAATGATACTGATCTTGTCATACTTGAAAAAAGGGCAGACTGAAGTGTTGCAATTTGCCGAATCAATTACTTATTGCTGTTGTACAGAGAGTTTGCAGCTCGATAGAAATAATTCAAGACTACTTTATTTGCCCATTTTGTAAACGTCATGGGATTTGGTTTCAGGAACATCTTAAAAAGCTGTAACAAAACCTGATTTCTGTTTGGGAAACCTGAAGCTTAATTTTCTTCTAAAATTGAGATAATGTAATTGCAGTGGCCACTGCTTCCATGTTCAAGGTCTTAGCCTGTCTCTCTCAAACCACACAGTGCTCTTACAAGCCATGCTGGTGGAGAGAGAAGGTTGAGTTTTCCACCAAGTAGGCTATAGATCAAGCTCTCCCGTTTATGAGGTATCTCCCGTAGATTCTCCAAGAATTGTCATCTCTTACTTCTATATTATGAAAACTCCAACAGGAGTTTAACTTTGGAACTTTGTAAGCCAGGGAACTAAAGAAAGGATGCAGATCCAAAGGAAGCAAGACCTTTGTACTTGTGCTTAGTGAGCTATTATTTTGTGTGACTCACGTTATTTCAAGCAGGGGTTTGTATTGTGTAGCCTCTTGAAGCTGCTGCCGGGCTTGTACCCTGTATGTGTACAATTAACATTATTAGATTTTTTTGTTCACATAATGATGGTAATTTAACACTTCAAGAGTAGCCAACTAAACATATAATCCAGCTGGTGTCCAATGTTTTTGATAACAGTTTCTACTCTACAGGCCCTCCCTCTTTCCCAACTAGTACCAATGATTTGTAGTCAGTAGCAGCAGATGGACAAAATCTATTTGCATTTTTCAACTTGCTCATTAGGGAAGAAGATAGACTGCTAATTTTTTTGTGATCACTTAATGTTAAATTGATAGGATTAGTATGACTGTCTTTCCTTTTTAGCATATGCTCTATTTGGTCATACTACCTTGTTAAACAGAGCAGATGTTCATCTTCACAGTTGAAAAACATTCTTAACTGAACTTTGTAATGTTGATATTAGAGGTACAGCTACTAAGCTTATTAATATGGAGAATGGGCTGGAGAACAATAACTTGCCTGGCATTCCCCTTTGCATGTGTTCCAAACCTGTATACTAAACTGATACAGTAAGTTTACCTTCACAGCCACCCTTAAATGTCAGGTCAAAAGGAAGCTCACAACAACAAAAAAAAAAATTAGCTGACATGGTGAATATCCCCTCATTCTTTGAAATAACTAGGTGGGAAACATAACATTTTAGAAAGAAATTCTGGTGAGTTACTAACCTTGAAAGGTAGCCCTATCTCTTTAAAAGTAGTCTTATTAGTAATGTCCCCATGTTTTCATAAGGGCTGTTGGTCAAAGGAAATAGTGTTCAAGTAGCAGCCCCTGACAAAAAATACTACCATTTTCTTAAACTTTTGTACTTACTTCTCTGTTTTTAGTTTAAAAAAAAATCTAAACAAAGGCATAGGTCCTTTTTTTTTTTTTTTTTTTTTTTTTTTTTTTTAATTACCCACAGTATATGTGGCTGCCTGGGATGTGACTGTTATACTTGGTTTTCTTGCAGACATTGCTCATTGAACTATTGTGAATATAATCCCAATTATGCTAATAGTCAAAAGGCTAAAAAAAAAATATATATTTCGATTTATATGTGTTTTAGAGGAGAGGCAGTAGGAGTTAACTTTTGTAATACTGTTTCTTTTTGTACCTGAGTAGCAAAGGACAAAATCTATTTTTGAACTCTGGCAGTTTAAAAGAATTTTTTTCCGTAAGAATACTCTGCCAGTAATTCCCAGATAAAATAAATACTGTTCTGGATTTAAAAAAAAAAAAAATGTAGGGAGGATGTGGCGTGTACTGAGTGAACTTTATTGACTTTTGATGATCTGTTCCTCCTGCTGATAATTCCCAGTGAGAGAAGCAATCAGATAATGCTAACAGTGAAGTTTGGTTACAAAATATTTAGAAACTGCAGTTTTATATCTTAGCATATAATCAGAAGCAGTTGCAGTACTTTGGTAATCTTGTGTATAAGTACCACTGTGTTGTCATTTCCAGACTGAGTTTCTTGATGATGTTTTTTTCAGCCAAGACTGCAGAAGTGGTGTTGTGGTGAGTTTAATATCAAGGAAGCTGTTGTGCAAACTGGTGTGGTGATCACATTGTGATCTGATAATGTTCTCTGCCTTCACTTTTTTTGTCTGCAGTGGAGGTTACTGTTGCAATTGGAACAGAGTGCTGGGCAAGTTCAGAAAGTAATGCCCTTGAGTAAATTTAAAGGAGAAATGCTGCTCTGTGCCATTCTTCAGAGGTCATAGTGTAATTGTAGCCAATTTAACAAAGAAGATGCTACTGATGCTTGCTGGTCCAATCTACAGAGTAACGGATTGGCATTTCTAGGAGTATAATCTCACCTGCTGTAGAAAAGATCATACAAAGAGACTATTCTTGCAAAATATTTCTGAAATTATATATTTATTGTCAAACTTAAATTTAGCGGATTTTGATTACAATACAGGTTAAATATTTAAAAGCATAGTTTGAAAATTCAATCCACATAGTTTGTTCTACAAAAATATCACCCTAGAAGTTTCAGCTACAGAGGGTTCTCTACCTGTCTTAATTTAGTACAGACAATAACTGTAAAGTATACAACTGTACTTAATTTAGGGAAGTTCACTTCTAATGAAATTAAACTTAGCTGTGGATACTTGTTGTTAGTGTTATCTCAGTGTTTTAATGGAGAATCTGTAAAGATCAGTGTATGTGCACTCTGTATGAGTGATATTGGACCACTATAAATATATAATTTTCAGGTCCTACCAAGAACTTTAAAAAATATTTTGTAGTCTAAAGTATCTTAGTAGCTCAGTGCTGGTCACAACTATTTGGTATGTTAGCTCTCTGATTGTCTTTTCTTTTTTTTTTTTTAATGACTACTAATAAATGCCATTCAATATACTAATTTTGTTGATGTTTGCCTGGAATACATGTATCAGTCTATCATGGTGGTTTTTAGTAAAATAGGCTTCATTCTGAATTTTTGCAACAGGCCAGTAGTTAATGTTCCTTTTTTCAGTTTTATTCAAGGTGATTTTATGAAGATATTGTTTCTTTTATAGTTGCTGTTTTGTCTTATTAGAAATTATTGGTTACTAGAAAAAATTTCTAGTTTTCTTTTGAAATGTCATCTTTAAACATATGCAGTTTTCAGTGTCTCTGACTGGTTTCTTTTTCTCAGAAAATAAATCTTGAAAAATACTATCTTACAGCTTTTCAAGTGTACTTTATAGGGTAGTGCTTTTTCTAGTAGAGTTAATTGTAACTCTTGTCCTTGAATAGTTTCCAGGAATGTATCTATCCTAGGAGTCTGGTGATCTGGGATGAATGATTTAACTCTTTCATCTTTCTTCTCTGCTTCAAGAGGATCACGTTTGTGTATGTGGTTTGTGAGGAGGTGAGAGGCTTGATTCTGTTGAAATGTTTTTGTCCTGACTCTGAGGTCTTGTTCCTTCACAGTGAGTTTGAAGACTACCAGTTCTCTGCAGACTCACCGAGTTTAGAGTCGAGCAGACTGAATGTGTGTGAGTCTTGTTTGTGATTCTTGTTTCAACAGCTTACTTCTTTCAGCTGTTCTGAACACAGAATTTTAGAACCTGGGCCTTCATAGGGAAAATTGAGAAGTAATCAGACTTCAGGTTGCAGTGCTTAATGTATCAATTAGGAACATTTATAGTCCTTTGCAAAAGAAGTTGGGATGCTTTGCAGGCAAAACACTTTCAGATTTGAATTTTGTTCTGGTGGAATTCTTTACCATCAAGAAGTCTAATGCTTTTTTTTTTTGTTTAATTCACAGTGCTATTGACCACTGTAAATATACAATGGGATTATTTGTGCCTGTTTCCTTGCCATTCTGCTATGCTAATATTTGAAAGAAGAAATAAACTTTGAACAGTACCTTGTAAAGGTGGTATTTATTTTCTTGAAGCTTTTCTAGTAAAATCTTGGAAACAATAGTTTTTCCCCCATGTTTGTTTGGACTTTTTTTTTTTTCCTAGTAAATGTTTGAGGAGCACCACAGGTGACTTTTGTCTGACACATATCAACTTGAAAGCTTACTATTCTATCTTATATTTGAGCCTCATGTTTTTTATTCCTCACCATGCAAAGCATACATAAACTTCCACAGGTTACAGCTTCTAGCGAGCTGTAGTAGCTGGCTGACAATTACATCTGTTTTCCTCTCATATTTTTGATGGAAGGTGTTATAGAAGGGAACTTCCAAAACTCATTAATTTAATTTTTTCTATTGCTGAGTAGAAAAAGTTATCTGACACCCAAAACATGAAACCAAGTACTTTACTCAAAACACTTTAAACACTGAATTACACTGCATAAATGCAGGTTCTGCCTCAAAGCAGTTCTGATCTGATGGGGCTACAATGCCACTTTAATTTGAATGATGAATTTGCTGCTTAGAAGCTATCTACAGGTTGGATAAAGAGTCCTGTTCCAGACAAGGCTTTTCTTTTGTCTGAGCCCTTGGATATTTTCATGTTACGGCATTTCTGAAGCGCTCATTTCCACAGCTGGAAAATTCCCTAGAGAAGATGGAAAACACTGTATATTTGACACCTGTAACTTCAGGCTTTGACATTAAAACCTCAGAAAAACTCTGGACTGTGGTGATAGGCTTCCTCAAGCAGCGAGTGATTATTTGATATTTTTGTTGTTTTGTGGAGTTTTTGGTGGGGGGGAGTTTGTTGGTTGGAGGGATTTTTTTTGTGGTCCTTTTTGGGTGTTTTTGTTTTTTCTCTTTTAAAATTTTCTTTATGATGCGGTACTGTCACTAGTGGTGATGAGCGAGGTTACTTTTTGGGAATTTGCATGATAGCAAGGTTTTATGTTATAACTAAACAGCAGCCATTTCACTTTCTTATAAGTGGTTCATGTGTAAATAAGTTGCTGAGTATTCCAGTGGGAACCAAATGGCTTAAAAAATAAGTTCAAACTTCCTTAGTTTTGTACTTTAACCACAGTCATTTTGAAGGTAATAATTTTGAGGAATCTGGCTGTATTTTTCTTCAAGCATGTCTTTATGCAGACTTGCTCTTTACATTGCCTTCTCTTTACCACTGTAAAAAAAGAAAGTGAGAGGAACAGTGGAAATGTAAATGACATTTGAGGAGCAGGGTGGTAGTGAAGGAGATAGAAGTGCTGGATGGAAAGGGAAACCTAGTTTCTACAGCCTGTCCTTAACTATGCAGCAAGTGTACATCAATGCTCAAGTTTCATTACAACCCCAACCCACCAAACCTTTCGTTGCTCCTAATAAATCAGAGGTCAACTACTAACTTTCAGTGCCTGTATTTTTTTCTTAAGACCATCTTATTCAGAAATATTGCTAGATGTTTCTGTTAAGATACAGGATTCTAGAAGAAACTTGGAAGTTCTGAGCAGCATAAATGGGTATAACTCTGTCTTTGAGGGGCTTGAAGCAACAATTTGCTCTATATGGCACTTACTCAAGTTGCCTTGGAACTGGAACAGTTTCAGTTGTATGAAGTGAGTTGTAATATTTGGATATCTGTTATTTTGGATACTTTTATCTAGAGGAAAGACAGTTTGATCTGCGAAGCTTGCTGTTGTATGACTCAATCTTGTAGTATTATTACATGTGTGTTGTAAGTCTTGAAGTGCTTCCTGTGATTGCACAGAGCCTGTATTTTAGGATGTTGAAGTAATGTTTTGGACGGGGTATGGGCCTAATCTGGGTTTTTCCCCTCTTTCCAGCTTCCTTTCTCCTCTCTTTTCAGCTGTTTTCATAAAATTTATGGCAAAGTATTATATGCAAAGCTTCTTCCCTTCAGTCAAAGTTGATTGAACTAGCTCTTCAGACAGATTGTTTGTTTGTTCTGCTACTAAACCAAACATTCTTGTAATAGCAGGGCAGATGAGCACTGTCTGAAGTATCAGACATCACTTGAAATCTGACAGGAACTGGAATTAAAGAGAATAAGAGAGGAGCAGATTCTCTAAAGTATAAAAAGAAAAAAATCACTGAGGTTACAGTTGTAAGGTAATACCTTCCCTCTATCAAGTAGTTAAAGTACCTACTAGAAAACTGCAGGAAAGATGTATAGCAGAACTACCTTGGACTGTGCTTTTTCTGTTGATGATCTGTTTTCCATCTTGTTGTAGTCTTAAACTGGGCTGTGGAAATCTCGTAACACTGTTTGAATGACTCCCTTCCCAGTGTTAAGAAAAACCCTTGGTTTCTGACATCCACAGCTTGTACAAAAGAGTAGCTCTGTATTTATGCTCCTGTGGGAACTCTAGCACCGTCCTGTGGTGCATTTCTTGTGTCTAAAGAAAGGACCCATCTGAAGTCCTCGGGTTCACTGAGAAAGAGAGCAAACTACAGCGTGTAATGTGGAAACTGCAACCACTTAGAAGCAGAGTTAAGATGGAATGAGTAGGGTAAATTTTAAGGCTTTACTTTACAACTTAATAATATTGAGTATGCATGTTTTAATGCCATTTTTTTTAAATCTGGTAATTTAGGTTTTGGTAGTGACCTTATCTTTTGACACTTAAAAAGAAAAAATCAAGCTGAATAATGCAAAACACTTACAATTGATGTTGAGCTAGTGCATTAACTTTTAAAAATAAATTACCATCATGCATTTGAGGAGATGTGAATTGAGGTTGCATAAGCAACTTCTAGGGACAATGTCAACCTTTTAATAGTCCATGTCAAGTTGGATTTCTGGTAAACACAAGCCATAAAAGTATTACTTTATGCAACACTGCTATGCAGCTATTTTTGTGGTGTAAAGTGCAGCTATATGTAATAGCACAAATGCCTGGACAAAATAGCTAGGTAAAATTACAGGTATTTCAACAAGACAGTAGTTTCTTTTAATGTTTTGGCATGTATTTTTTCATGTTCTATGACAAGCACAAAAAAAGTAAGGCACTCTAATGCATGGGCATTGGTTTTGAATATTTAAAATAAGAGTTCTTGTTCCATGGTACCCCTTGTTTACGTGAGTACATAGTTTCCTCTTTTGAATTTGGTGGAAGAGTGCCATCTACTGAATCATTGCAATTGTACCTTGATTTTTCATTTGTGGTGGTAATTTTGAGCAAACCTATAAAATTGTCACTACTGCTTGGATAGTAGTGAAATACTAAGTTTCTCGGGTGATACACAAAATTTAAATTTATATTGTAATGGAACCCGAGTAGGTTTAAGATAAAGTGAAAAACACTGTCTTAGTGTTACAAAGTACTTAGAGTAGCAATTAAAGGATAGCTTTTGATTGCTCTTGTGGCTAATTTTAAAAATTTTTAGTGTCATTTTGAATGGGAGTGTTTAAGATGTCTCTACTTCTGCCTTTGAGCACACAAGGTAAACTTTGTCCCAGGACCCATTTATTCCATTATGTTTTATGACTATATAGTTTAGACACTGCTAGCTGAAATACTTAAAAAGCAACAGCAGCAGTATTGCCTGTGAACATCACTTTGGGTATTTGGAAGATCTTTCAGCTTGTGTCTACTGTTGGTCTGGGGACAGATTGTCAAACCAAGTTGGCATGGACTGAAGAGGTAAACTTGTACCTACTGCCTGGATTTAGGATCTAAGTTTCTCCTTCTTGTCTGTACCATGGAAGTGTCGGGACTTCTAAGCCATGACCTGCTTAGTCCTTCAACAAGTGACTTTGCTGGTAACTACTTCAAAAAGCTGTGTAAGTAGAAACATGTTATACCTGCATCACTGGATTGATAAAACTTCCAGTGATGAACTAAACTTTCTTCAAAAGGATGTTTGGAAGAGGAAGTTGTTTCCATCATTAGTACAGTATAAATGGTGTGGAAAGTAAAAGGGTGGATTTAAGCCTCATCCACAAGTCAAGCATTAAAGGACTGTGTTCAAAGGAAGGAGCTAATATCAGTACTGAGAGAGAAACTGCAGCAAAGTCTGGGGGAGAAATTCATGCACGTGACCAACTTTTAATTTTAGATCTTCTTTAAGACCTTTTCCTCTGCTTTAGTCACCTGCTTTTTCTGCTGCCTTTATTAAAACAAGTGAGTAAAACTGAATAGCGAAGGATGTGACAAAATCTGGCTTGAGATGGTAGAAGATTTAAACGGGATTAATAGTTAATTTGAAAAATAAGGCATTGATGCCAAAAGGAAAGATGTGGGAATAACAATTTCTGTAAATTTCTACTGAGTGATAACAGAAGAGGGACACACAAGACAATGTAGCTTACAAAAGTTGTAATAGTACCTGTGGTCTTACTCTGTATAACCCCATAATGCTGTATAGGGTTAATGAGGTGCAAGTGATTATTGACTCGGGTGACTACACTCGCTACTATGAAATTTTTGGGGAGGGGATTGGAGAATGGGCTTGTGTGTCAACAAAGTCGAGATGGAATGTCTAGTAATTGTAGTTAGTCTTCTGTCATGACTGTGGTGACTTGGAAGTAACTGAAGAGAATTTGCTTGTCAGACAAGAGTTGTCAAAGTTTTCACCTTGCTGTGGGAATGAAGAGAGTTTTTTGGACCAAGTAAGATGCCTTGTAGTCAGAAAAAGGTGTTGACAGCCAATCCTTGCCCAATCAATTATTGTCTATCTTCTTTGAAAATGTTAAATTGTCCTTTTATTACATTATATCCATGGTTATTTATGTTTTCATAAGCTAAATTAAATAAGTATATAAATTCACTTAGCATCTAGTTGTAGAACATTATACTGGTTAATGCTGCTCTTGGCAATGTCTGTACAAAATATCTGGACTCGGGGAAGAGACATTATTCTTATTCCAAGTATACCTCAGTTCTAGGAGCATGGAATGCTCCTGCCTTTATTCTTGGCCAAGAAGCTATGGATGTAAAGAGGAGAAGTCTGGTTAATTATTAATATTGTGATACAGTATGTAATAACATGTTAAAATTTGACATAAAAATTAAACTGGATTAAGTGGATAACAGGTGAGCAGGACTTGGAAGCATGCAACAGAATACAAAGGTTTTACTTCTGAATTTTGATGAAATTCTTAAAAAATATGTAATTTCCTGGATTTACCCTTGTGTATGCAAACTTGGTGAATTAGCAGTTGCCACCCATTTCACTGCATCTTGTGTAGTCAGAGGAACCAGTATTTTTAAGAGTTTCCTACTATTCCCCTTTTCTTCTACTGTTCTTCTCTTCCATCCCACTCAGAAAAAGTACCGGATTAGTCACCTTCTTTGTGTTGTTAGTGCTGAAATAGAGCTCTTAGACTCATGGAGTACAACCTGTGTCAGAAAGCAAAGTGAGTAAAATCAAGGAAAGCCTGAAGCCTTTTTAGTTTTTTGTTGTTTGGTCTAAATTGGTGTTTTTACCTCTTCATTTAACAGCATGCTTTGCCATCTGTGAATTGTGCATATAGAAACTTGTAATTAAAACCAATTTTGTTTCTTGTTTAATTTTAAACACAGAGTGTGCGGTTTTTTATCCTGTTTGCATTTGTACTGCTCAATTACATCTTGTTCCAATGAATGATTGCCTCTCACTGGCAGCTCTGAGAAAATTCTACCAAATACAACCTCTACAGGAAATGTGCTGGCACTTTTTATAGCTATTTGGGAAATGCTGCATTTGTACATCTTTATGTAAACAACTTTGAAGTTTAAGAAATGCTTTATCTCCTTTTTGCTGTTGTTAGAAAATGGATCATATTTAAGTTACTGCTCCCTAACTGTTCCCTATCAGTCTACATGCAAACTAATTCAGTTGTTGTTTAATTTTAAAATATACAACTCAAAGAAATTTAAGCTAAAAAAAAGGTGATTTTGTACTTTAAAACTGCTGCAACTTCCTTTATACAAAAAACACTAATGAACTTTAACTGAGATCTGTAGCATTTAGTATTTTTTCAAAATAAGCTCCTTTTTACTCTGTCAATCTGAGATGTTTATTTTTTATAAGTTAACATTGAATCATTTGGTGTCTGGTGTTTAAAAAAGCTGAGCATTATTCTAAAAAGTGACTACTTGGAGAAGTTGATCTGCACTTCTGCAGGAACTAACATTATTGGTAGCTGATTTGAAAGTCGAGAAATCCACCTTCAAGCCAATTGTTTAGTCACCAGTTCACTGGAAGTTCTAAAGCTGCAAAAGCAACCAGCAGTAGTAGTTTGCTGTAACCTGTTAAGCTAATATAATACTTGTAATAAGATCTAACATTGACTTTTTAAATGCTGTACTTATTCTTGCCCTCCCCTCCACCCCCCACCCCTGAAAAAGGGCAAATTATATTTTACCTTGTTTGGTGGCACATGGATGCAAAAGGTCAAAGTTAGTTTTGTAGACAGAGTTTGACTGTAGTGCTTTATGACTTGTTTAATAACTCTCTCTTGCTAAAGAGCTGTGTCTTTACAGATTGTTCTTTGAGATGGTTGCTGTAGAGTATGTATGTGAAAGTAATAATACTCATTAGATTTGATGAGATATAGTGGTGGTTATTTTTAAAAAATGATTGAGGATCTGATGAAGTGGAAAACCGCTACACATACATGACTGCAGTAAAACGTGCAGGTGTACTATGCAGTCCTGGAGAGCTGTGTGCTATGGACTGGTATACATAGGAATACTGTGAGTAATCTACTGTTCTTAATGTTCTGTATGAAATTCACATCAGTAGTTTGTGTCTCTAGCCAATGATCTTTTTTTTTTCCATCAAAATTGTCAAGTGTTTATGTACTGTTAGGTGTCACAGCTGCAGTTTTGAGAAGTATGTAGGAATCATTATTAAAAGCTGCTAGAGTTCAGATTTGTCTTAAGACTTTTGAGCTATTGTAATAGTGGCAAATCTGATACCTGGTCTATCTTGCTGTACTATCAAGACTTTTTATCACAGTGTAACAAAATAAAGATGACAATATCTGTGTGGTGATAGTTTGGAAAATGATTTAAACTATAAATGTCTTTGTATACATAACAGTAAGACCAGTTATCCTCAGGGTAACCAGCCCCCTGATTCGCTAGACAGGGCCTGGAAGCAGAATAGATCCTCTGTGATCCAGGAGGAAGTAGTTAGTGACCTGCTGAGCTGTTCAGGCACTCATAAGTCTATGGGACCGGATGGGATTCATCCAAGAGTACTGAGGGAGCTGGCAGAAGAGCTTGCTAAGCTGCTTTCCATCATTTATCATCAGTCCTGGCTACCCAGGGAGGTTGACTGGAGGTTGGCCAATGTGACGCCCATCTACAAGAAGGGCTGGAAGAAGGATCTGGGGAACTACAGGCCTGTCAGCCTGACCTTGGTGTCCCAGAAGGTTATGGAACAGGTTATCTTGAGTGTGATCACATGGCACATACAGGACAGCCAAGGGATCAGGCCCAGCCAGCAGGGGTTTAGGAAACCAGGTAACCCACCTAGTGCGTGAGGGTTGAGGCTGTGGGTGTTGTTTATGTGGACTTTAGGAAAGCCTTTGACTCTGTTTCCCGCAGCATTCTTCTGGAGAAAATATCTGCTCGTGGTTTGGACAGGTATACTCTTTGCTAAGTTAAAAACTGGCTGGATGGCCAGGCCTAGAGAGTGACGGTGAATGGTGCCATATCCAGTTGGTGTCCAGTCACAGGTGGTGTTCCCCAGAGCTCAGTGTTGTGGCCAGTTCTGTTTAACAGCTTTGCTGATGATTTGCATGAGGGGATTGAGTGCACCCTCAGAAAGTCCACAGGTGACTCTAAGCTGGATGGAAGTGTTGATCTGTGGGAGGACAGGAAGGCTCTGCAGAGAGATCTGGACAGCCTGGGTCAGTGTGCTGAGGCCCGTTGTATGAGGTACAACAAGGCCGAGGGCTGGGTCCTGCACTTGCATCACAACAGCCCTATGCAGTGCTACAGTCTTGGGGAGCAGTGGCTGGAAAGCTGCCCAATGCAGGAAAGGACCTGGGGGTACTTTTTGACAGCTGTCTGAATGTGAGTCAGCAGTGTGCCTAGGTGGTCAAGTAGGCCTGTGGCATCCTGGCGTGTATCAGCAGTGGTGTGGCCAGCAGGACCAGGGCAGAGTTTGTCCCTCTGTGCTCAGCACTGGTGAGGACACACCTCGAGTTCTCTGTCCGATTCTGGCCTTCTCACTGCAACAAAGACATGGAGGTGCTGGAGCATGTCCAGAGAAGGGCAACAGAGCTGGTGAAGGATCTGGAGCACAAGTCTTTTGGGGAGCAGCTGAGCGAGCTGGGGGTGTTAAGCCAGGAGAAAAGAAGTCTCAGGGGAGACCTTATCGCTCTCTACAACTACCTGGAAGAAGGTTGTAGCCAGATGGGGATTGATCTCTTTTCCCAGGCAAGTGATGACAAGAGAACATAGCTTCAAGCTGTGCCACGGTAGGTTTAGGTTGAATATAATGAGGAATTTCATCATGGAAAAAGTTGTTAAGCATTGGAATGGGCTGCCCAGGGAGGGGGTGGAGTCACCATCTCCAGAGGTGTTCAGGAGAAGACTGGATGTGGCACTTAGTGCCATGGTCTATTTGACAAGGTGGTAATCAGTTAAAGGTTGGAATCGATGGATTTAAAGGACTTTTTCAATCTGAGTGCTTCTTTGACAGCTGCCTTTTGCTAAGGGTTGAATTGATAGCTACAGTTTTTGCAACTGTCTTCTATGTCAGATGGGTCAACCACAGGTGAAGAATGCCTCAGTATTCCCTAGGTCTACTTAGAGTAACTAAAGAATAAAAAAAAGACTGCTCTTTTGTGACTTTCATAAATATTCTGGAATTTTCTATTTCAAACATGATTTTGAAGAGCAGATGTGCACTGCTTTGCTACTATGTAGCTAAGCTATAAATAATAGTAACAACTTTAAGAAAGTGTTTTGCAGAGACAACTTGCATATTGCTAAGTGAAATGCTTAAAGTGGAAGCTTAGGTCTGAAGCTTGTTTGAAAAATTACCCTTTGGAAATGTTGCCTTTCTCATAAAGTAAAATCAGTGTTATTATATTATATTAAGGTCATACTGTGTTTTTCTTGTGTATGACCTGCACTTCTAGCAGTTATGAAAATGAACACTGATGTTAGGACATGAGTATGTTATCTCTTCCTTCTCTCAGGCACAGCTGTTGTCTCTTGTTTTCTCAAAAAATATGCTGTGAAGACAGTGAAATACTAGTGTTTTTCAGGGTTGATTTCCAAATGGCAGTCGGGAACATGGAAGCAATATTCAAAGGTACAGCTGAGAAGCTATTAATTTATCCAATATGTTAATATTTGGAATAGAGGATGAAGCAGGAATAGTAGAATGAACTGCTTGGAATTGAAGGGAAGGGATGGGTCTTTGATTAGAAAACTGCTCAGAGCAGAGTATTTCCTCTAGAGCTACCCTAGGTCTTTGGCAGAGTTTTTCCTGTCTACAAAATTAAAATGCTTTGCTCATCTTGTCATTATTCATTATAATTTTTGCCTGTTTGGGGAATGACTGTGTAGTAGATGATCACTGCTTAGTACAGTGAGCTCTCTTGCCTAAAGCACACATACGCAAGCATAGCGGATTTGGGCAAACTGCACTCCCCGGGTTGCTGCCTGTTTTGTGTGGTTGAGAAATACTTCACATGTACTGAAACGAGCATGTATTATCCTTCTCCAGTCAGTGTTTGTGACGTGCTTTTTCAATTCAGCATAGCCTGCAAAACTGGGAGGCTTTGCATTGCTTTAGAAAAGAAGATTAATGCTAGTTAGGAGGATGATATTAATTTGAGATGAGAAGAATAATTTTAGCTACTAGGTGAAAAAGTGAAGATGACATAATCCTTGAGTAAAGGAACTAAATAAGGCTGTCTGCAAGGACTAATTTTTTTTAATAACAGTGAGCACTGTAGAAGAGGCCAAACTCTTATTTTCATATCTGGATATGAGGTTTCCTCTAATTTGTCACAGAGAAATTTGCTCTGAGTGTTTAAAACTTGTGTAATCTTACTCCCAGTGCTGCATATTTACTGATTTCTGGAAGAACAGTTCATGTGTCCTAGAAAATGTGGAAGAATTTTTTGTTTAAGGAAACATTGAAGTATTCTTAATAATGAAACTTTTACTGACTAGTTATAACAGTGCTTCCAGAAATACTAGAATCAGAAATGCTTAGAGAAAGCATCTGAGGAGTAGAATTTGAAGGTAGAAGCAAGTTGAGGAATATATGGGCTTCTGTTTTTCTGGGTCATATTCCTCTTATTTTGAGGCAAGGTAGCTGTAGAACCTCAATTCCAAATAAAATCTGGATTTATGAACAAAGTTTGTTTAATTATGTGGGAAGCTGATGTTCAGGAAGAGGACTGCAAAAATCCTTTATTAGAAAACTATATGTGTCAGTGCAGTAAATAGCAAGTTTTAAATTTCGGTTCCTGTAAGCATATGAACTTCAGATTTGGAAATTATTTTTGTCTACTTCTGCAAATAATTATTAATTCAAGTGAATGCAGATGCATGAGCAAGGCCAAAGGCAATCAGGTCTGAAACGTATGGTATTTCTTGTAGGTTTTTTCCAATCTGGCAATTTGTGTAGGCAATCTGTGGTTAATGTAAAAGCAATGATTTTACAGTAAAAGTGTTCTGAGTTTGTTTATGGGAACAACACCCCCTCCACATTTTTTTTAGCTATAAACTGTGACTGAAATACAGATGACTTCTTTGTAAAAGATCATATTGATAAGAATGTAAAATAAAAGCAAAAAAACAAGTGAAGCTAGCTGACTCTTCAAGTCCTCCCATGGCAGAACAAAATTAAATTACTCGTTCTGTTTGGGGAAGAAAGCTGGTATTAAGTTTGCTGGATTATTCAACATCTGTTTAGTGTAAACCTCATCACTTAGCTGGATGTTATGCAGATTCATTAGTCTAGAAGAATGTGATTTAAGTTTAAAAGTTCAAATATTGCAGTGTGTTGAAGTGGACTTCTCCCCACTGTTGTTCTACTTATATTTTATTTCACCAGCTTAGAGGCTGAGCAGGAGATGCGTTTATGTTTTGATTTGCATGCAGCCTAGTAGTCTTTTCAGCTGTTCAACAGTCTCTAGCATGAATGCACATATTTTTTTAAGAGTATTTGTATCCACTTTGGTTTTGATCAGCAATTTCTTGGTAAATGGGAAGCTTGCAGAATGAGTGAGCATTGTATGTTTTACTAGTTTCTGACATATACTGAGTGAAATTGTAAATATATTCCCTGTTTTGCATACAGCTTTGGAATGATTTCCTTTCTTTCAAAAGCTAAAGTGCTTCTTTAAAACAAGAGGTGGTCAGCCCTGGTGCATTATACTCCAGAAACCCTGGGCATACTGTGATGATGAAAGACTGACCAGTTTGCTTAATGCAAGAGGTTGGAAAACATAATTTTGTATCAGAAGCAAGTGCATAACCACATTTGAAATACAGAATGTTTACAACTAATAAATGAGTCAGGTATGGAGAACTGAAAGAATCTGTTTTGCTGCTGCTTCTATCAATATTCATTATGGAAGTATAGGACTGATTTATGTGTGAGAGTGAAAATGAGCAAGCTTTTGCTATCTCATAGCTGGTGTGTATCCAGGAAGTCTTGATACTGAGATCCTGGAAATTTACATTATACATAATTTCCCATTGACTCCTCCATATTTTGACTACTGATCTTTTCATTTCTGTCACAGCGGATTTTTTTTTTTTAACATGCCTTGCATTATTCAGCTCTTCTCGTTCTTAGGTAGTGTTTAAAATGCAGAGAAACATCCTTTAGCACTTGAAAAATGTAATCATTTGTTTATGATGCTTATTTAGATTAACTTCCTTTTATTCTAGTCCTGATACTTAACAGTGTTAAAATAACTGCTTCTTCATTCTCCAAATTCTCCTTGATGAAGAATCCCTTAAATAACTGTGAGTTAAACAGTTCCACGTAATTTTTGTATTTCAAGGTAGGCCTTTCAATTTCTTTGTGTTAATTTATGGCACTTATAAATTATTATTTTGGTAATCACTCAGCTCTGTGTGGTTAAATATGTTGCATACACTAGCTAGAAGCAGGATGCTATTAGCCTGTGTGAATGTGTTATTAGTGAAAGTGAAAATGTTGGTTATGGTGTGTGTTTGTTACATGCAACAATTATTCCTTAATGGTACCAATTCCAGCTTTGGTCGGCCAGGAGTTGAATGCTACTGTCAACACGACAGTGGAGCTGCAGTAATTCAACTTCAGTTCCTGATTAATGAGGTTAGTAAAATGATGTATGTGTAATTCAGAGAAGATACGGAGCATATTTTCTTTAATTTTTCATTAAGCATTAAAATTAGCTAATACAAGTGACTTAGCATGAATAGCAAACAGTAATAACAATTACAAATAAATTTACTTTTTTAGTTTTAGAAAATGCTTAACTGCTGAAAATATCTTTGTCTCTAGAGTACTCTTCTGCTATAAGCAAGAACGTCATAGGAATATCTTGTCATTCATGTCATTGAACATTGCAAGTTATTTCTAGGAGTGGTAAAGTAATTTTTCAATAGAACTGCCAGTTTTGGTAGGTAGTTAATTTTATTTTGATAGAGTTACTGTCTTAGATGTGAGCTGAATAATGTTGCCTCAATTTCAAGTTGTGTTTCTAGGGATGCAGCAGCTGAGATCTGACAGCAGTGCTGTTCTTTAGTGAGCTAAGGACAGATTTTCATAGGGTCCTCACTAGCTTTGTCAGCACATAGATATTAGCAGCTGAGTTCAGTGTGGGATTTCTCCACAGAGATGGGCATGAGGAAACTGATGTGCACACACTGGAGAAAGCTCCTTTCCTATCAGCTCTCAGTATAGCACTGAACCAAATATGAGTGAGCTGAACAACATGTGATCGTAGCAGTTACCTCATTCCTCCTACTTAAAACTTATCTGTGCTGTGGTGTTGATATATATGCTTATACTTTTTTTTTTTTCATCCTGGTAATAAATATATAATGTGTTTCCACTATGATGATACACTGTTACTAGGGTTGTGCAAACAAGTTGACTAAAACCTTTTCTTTCTCTTAGGGAGCTCTTGTGAGTGCCTTGGCTGATGATACCTTACACCTGTGGAACTTGCGCCAGAAGAGACCGGCTATACTTCATTCACTGAAATTTAACCGAGAACGGTAGGGATTGGCTTACATTGCCTTGCCCCTTAGCATCACACTACAGGCTATTGTAACATCAGATTTATTAATGCAATCCAGTTCATAACTTGTTAATAATTGAAAAGGGGTTTGCCCTGGGTTTCAGTATCAGTCTGTTAGGGCCCAAAGTACTTGTGAATAGACACACTAATGGCATAAACTGAGATGTCTTTTCGTGCACTTTATGTATTGCATTGCTGAACATCAGTTTTCATATCTTTAAAATATGTAGGGATAGAAAACTTTGAATGTATGTCTCCAAAGGAATTCTGGAATAAGAGGAAGTGTCTGCACCAATAAGACAACAGGAAAACTAGTTTTTTACCTGAAACTTTTTATTCCCTGATGTGAAAGTGCAATTCTGCAGTGTGTATCAGAGTAGCTAAAAACAACTTGTATTTTGACTAAAAACTTTTATACTCACGTAGCAGTATTGTAAGCAAGCTAGAGAGACATTTGAGATTAAATTTCTAAAAGTCAGTTGGTTAAATTTCTGAAAAACATGTTCTTTTTTAATAGGAAGTAGTCCTTCCCTTTTAGGAAGTATCCCTTCTTTTTTAATATATGTAAAGTCTCAGCTGGAATGCTGTGTTTGCTTTTGAACAGTGTGCATTAGAGATGGACTGCTTGGGGACCTCAAGGGCTGCTGGCAGGAACACAGAGTAATCTGTGACTTGTATCTCTTTTGAGTAGGGCAGCAGGTAATAAGCTTTAAGTAATGGGTAGCAGTAGAAAGAGGTAAGGTCACTATTTATGTAATACCTTCTAATGTAGTGTCATACAAAATGCTAAACAAACTATGGGGTGGGTTATATAGTAACGTAGTTTTAAAGAGCAGGTTATAAAAAAATTCATTGGAAATAACGTGAAAGCAGATTACTGAAGGGGGTAGGTTTTTATAGAGGACTAAGTGATTCTAAGTCCCTTTTGAAATTATTTGTGTGATCATTCTGCATAAAATTTTACCAGGGCCTGTAGGGAGAGGTCAAGGGGTAATGATTTTAAACTGAAAGAGTGTAGGTTTAGATTGTATATTGAAAGAAACTCTTCAATATGAGGGTGGTGAGACACTGTAACTTACCCAGAAAAGTAGTGGATGCCTCATTCCTGGAAGTGTTCGAGAGCAGGTTGGATGGGGCTATGTACTGAAAGATGTCCCTGCCCATGGCAAGTGGATTGGACTAAATGATCTTAAAGACCCCTTCAGGCCCAGACAAATCTGTGATTCTGAACTGTTATGCAGAAAACAGAAAGCTTTAACTGAGCCAAATTCTCTGCCCCAAAGGAGTGACAGTGTTCCTTTATGCAGTATAAAAGTTAAATGGAGAGAAATGCAATTTACAACCACATTGGCTTCTAACTGATGCTTTAAAACAGGTGTCTGAGGAGGTGATTCTGATTGTGTGCAAGTTGGTTGTAAACTGTCTTAGAGTTTTAGATGCGTGGGTATCTTTGCTTAAGCAGAGTGAAAGTTTTAAGCTATCCATTTTCTGTAAATGTGATGATGTCGGTAGCAAAACCTGTCACAGGGGGTTCAGTGGGGGTAGAAAGGAGTCTCAGTCACTGATGTTGCTTTAGTGGCTGAATTGGTTAGTAATCTTGTCTTGCTAAGATAGGTAATGAGAGCACCATAGTTACCATGACTGGTGTAAGTGTAATTTGAGACAAAGGCTTATTCTTCCAGCATTTCTAATTTTAAAATATCTATTATGATAACATACAAAAGTAGCCAGACCATTAAGATTCACAGATCTGTACAGTGTCATAGCCACTTAGGCCATGCTGGATGACTGTTAACTGTTTTCAAACATTGTTTTCTTTTGACTAGTTTATAAAATACAGCTTTATAAAATAACATGTAATTTCATTACCAGGTAATTATTTTAACTTGAACTTTAGAGAATTGCAAAAAATTCACTGTTGAATATTCTAAATAGGGGCCTTCATAACACTAAGAGTTCTTAGTAATTCTTTATACTTAGTAGTTTCAAGATGCTTTATGAATTTGAAGTAAATGGGCTTTCCTAGGTCAGTTTTATGCTGTATATTAGCTACTAAGTTTATTGAGAAGAGTGTTCATGATTAAAATTGAGTCTTCTCTGTGACAACCCACTCTTAAGGAGAAGGAGGTAACTAAGATTGATTAAAAGCTCATTGGTTGAAAGGAATGGGAAAAGTTAGAGAGTCCACAAACAATCAAAGTTTTATTAATATAGTACATATTTGGCATGTAAATGGGCATAGTAGTGCCTGACCTACTATATAAGCACATGGCAGTGAGTTTTGGATAAAAGGATAGGGTGAAAGAGAAGAGGGGAATTAAAGAGGAGAGATGAACAGAAAAAAAAAAGAAAAACAGAAGAGAGAGCAAAATTAAAGAGGAGGATGAATTAAAGGAAAAGAGAAAAAGGGAGGGAAGAGAGAATTAAAGAAAAAAGGAGAGAATAGAGGAAAAAGCTATCAATCCAGCAAGGATCTAGCTGATGGGTTGTCAATCCTGGTTTCAGCATCAATCCAGGTGATAAATGTTGATCCAGCTGCCTTGGTCAGGCCAATGACATGTTCAGGATCCTGGGGGCACTGCATGGGCTTTGGGGAGTACCTTTTCATGGGCAGATTTTCCACCCCGAAGAGAGGTTTCTCAGTTTCTAGTTATGCATAGTCCATTCTTCAGACCTTTCTGGGAATGAATTGGAGGACTTTGGGGGTCTTTGGTCTTAATCCCACCCTATAATCTGTGTCCACTTCCTGCCACTTTTTGCTGCTCATGTACAGTACTGTGTTATGTTCTTTGTAAAGGAAAAGTGTTTCTCTATCTCTGCCTGGCCCCCCTTCTCCAGCCAAACTTGTTGTTTCTCATGGCATGTTAATACCAATAGTCCTTGGTTTTACCAGCAATTCTTGTTTGTTATTGCTAACAGTCCTTGGTTGGCTCCACAGCCATCCAGTTATCTGTGTTTGAGACATACACATTATCTTATCTTCTGGGAACGGAGAGCTCAAAAGGATTTTGCTTTGGACTGCTGTTCAAAGGGTAGTTAGACAGTGGGCTAACACGTGTTAGCCTCTTATAATCAGGAGTTCTAAGGGGTCTCACTTTGAATCACTGTTTATAGGGTGGTAAGAGTAGGCTTTAGTTGTAGCAACTTTCCATCCTGGCAGTTTGAGTTGGTAGCTTTCTTTGAATGTTCAACAACAAAAATATTATTCCACTTGCGTTGTTATTCAGACAAGAAAAATAAATTTCCAAGGCTGTTTGTTAAAAACAGATGTACATTAGACACCTGTTCCTGGGAACGGACAGTGTTTCTGATAGGCTCAAGGAGAGTTTAGTCCAAGTGCAGTTCATCAAGACTGAGGTGTAATGAGCATTTCTCAGATCATAGCGGGGCCTGGGCTATGGGAGGATGCAGCAACACAATCCATACTTTGACTAAAGTCAGCTTCTCTGAGCCTCTACATTCTCAATTCACAAGCATGAAGTTGTTAGAAACCTAATTAATAAAATTTTTAAAGTACTTTATGTTGTGGGATTAAGATCTGTTCATAAGGATAACTAACTTCTCAAACAGGAGTTATTTAAAGTATTTTACATACTACAACACAGCCTTTCAACTGTCTTCTCTAATGATAATGTGTCAGCTTGTGAAGGGAGATTAAAAATCCTGGAACTGTTTATTATATGACTGAAGAGATGATTCTAGTTGCATCGGTATTTGCTCTAGGATTCTGTAGAGCCTAAGAATTAAAATTATATAACTGCTTGGGATTACCTGGAAGTGTGTTGACATTGCAGAAAAGCAGGTTTTGTGTCCTGTTTAGCAGGAGTTGAACTTCAACATGTCACAGGTGAAGTTTTATTCAGATTTTGTTTCTAAGTAAAAATTTCATATATAAGGTTTTAGATTTGAACTAAAAAGTTGTCTGTAGCACAGAAAGCTACCTGCAGCAGTTAGCTACCCATATGAAAGGATTTTCTTAGTCTTGAAAACTGTTCTTTAGCCATGTAAAAAAAAAACTACTAAAAAAGCAAGTGATAAGGCTATGACTTATTAATGAATTCTGTAGTCTTCTGGCACACCCTTTAACAGTTCTTCTAGTCATGTGGAAGAACTACTGCCCAATGTCTAAAAACACAATTTCTAGATTTCATATTTGTCCTGTTGGTAATTAAATTTGGCTACCTCACTTTCAGGTGTTTTAAACATCTTTCACTTAAAATACAAACCCCAGAGCTGATCTGTTTATAAATATTTGTGTCATGTGTTTAAGTATTTTTTAAACTTACCTGAAAATTTGAGTTTTAAATCATCTGTAAATTATTTCAGAATGCAGTCTCTAGTATATGACAGGAAAGTGATATGAATTCTTGCTTTTCTACTCAAGATTTTTAAGAACAGGCAGTGGTGAGAAAGAACTGGTTCTTTTTTATATAATTCTGTGCCATTATAGACTTTTTTCTGCTTTGTGGAAAACATCTTTGGGTAACTTACGCCATCTTAGATTTGAGCAAAACATTTCTTTGAAGACAGTGGTCAAGAGTCCTGAAAGATGCTACTGTCTGTTGAATCGTTAAATTAATTGAGAATGTGTCGGTAACGAACTGACCATCAATAGATTCATAGGTCCTGACTGCCTTTTGTAACTGTGGTGGTTCGTCATTTGAAGCAGGGATTGGTGAAGTTTTAGGTGTATAACAAGTCAGCTGAAATTACTGACAGATGTCAAAAGCAATGCAAAACAAGCTCATTCAAACTTTTCAGCTTTTTGTTTGCTGTATTTGGGGGAGTTTTGCAGCTGCTTTATGTTTTAGTTAGCAAACAAGAGTTAGGAGATAGTAAAGCAATGCCATACTTGGTCACTGTTCCTTGACTGTGGGAAGCAGAGTGTATGAGCCAGGACAAAAGTGCATTGCTTACATGGGGGGGGGGACAGTTGCTTGTGTGTCGTGCAAGTTAAAAGTGTCTAAATACTATCTCTTTTCAGAATGCATAATTCAGCGTGTGAACTTAGTGTCTTAGGTTTTGTACTTCTCTAGGATGTCTTCAGTGAATCACAGTCTAATTTTTTTGTCATCTACATCAACATATAAGTATCTTAAACACAAGATGGTTGTGTGTTAACAAGTAATGCAGGATTCAGGTCAAATTCAGTTTAACTTACTGATAAATATGAATGTTAGGCTAGGTTAGGTCTGAAGTAAGTGTAGTAACACCTCTTATTAGAGTAAATATTGAAAGCATCGTGTGAGATAGATAGATGCCTAATCTGGATGTAGTTTCCTGCCATGCAGGAACTGTTAAACTTGGTGCTGATCTAAGGTGTGAAAGGTCAAACATGCATCACTAACCAGTGAGGGACTTTCACAGATCCTGTTTGAGAGGGTGGAGTGACAAACTAACTTGATTTGAAAAAAAAACAAAAAACCCATGGGATGACAAATTTGAGGCTCTTTTGCTGCAAACCAGCTTTGAATACAAGGATGAAAAATTTGTTTCATTATCCAAGACTTACACCCTTCCTGAGCTGACATTCCCTTTCCTAATGCCAAAAGAAATCGTTTACTTGTCTTTATGCTAAGTCACAAAGCAAGAATGGCATAAAAATAGAACTCAGTGTTTAGTGCGAGTGCTCTGTATATCGATCCCTGAAAGCACTGATTGCAGTTTAATTTTTAATATGTCAACTTCTGTGCTGTGGGATTTAAATCGTTTTCTTCAACGTGAAACTGCATAATTCAGAGTTACAAAATTGTGCTTAAAATATCCTTGGCTTTGTATCCTGCTGTAAACAGCAACTTTAGCATTGTGTTTGAAACACTACTGTCTACAGAGAGTGGAAAATCCCACTTGCATTCTAATTAATAATAAGACTTTAAACTTCTGGCACATATGTTAACTTGTTAGATACTGTAAGTTTGTTCTCAGTCTGTGCATTAGCTGAGGTTGCTTGTGAGTTTTCTTTCACCTTGAATTTATAAACTGACCAATTCTGCCACTTTGTGGATAGCAGAAGGACATACAGGTTTTTCTTGCCTGTGAGAGCAGGTGATGATAGAGATTGTGGGGTTTTTGCTGTGTTTTTTTTCTTCCCCCTTTTCTGTATCAATATCACTGTTTCACTTACATCCTTTAAGGGCTGGCTTTTTCCCCTTTGCCCCATCAGTTTTGGGGTAGGATTACAGAATAACAGAAGGATTACAAATACATATCCAAACAATACATCTGAGAAGTTAAATATTTGCAGTCTTTGCAGAGTCCATGATATACCAACTGCAAGTTTAATATACAACACAACAAAGTTTTTCACACAACTAAGTTGTTTTGTTTTGTTTTTTTACACTTTTTATAGTGACTTTCTTCAGAGTGAGAGGAAATGATCACCAGATCTGCTTGCCTTGCTGGTAAAGCCTTTTACCTAGGCAACTTAAAAATTTAACTCAATGGTGTTTCCCTGGGGAATGTCATTAGGAGTTTGATCTTGTTTCAGGAAACTAGCAGGAGAAAATGAACTTATTGACTGTCTGGATTTGCCATATGTGTGAATGTTTCTTTCCTAAGGATCAGCTTCCTTTGAAAAATGTTTTCTTGAGGCCGTGCATGCATGCATTCCATACATAGGTGTGGTTGATGGAACTGCGGCTGCATCAGTTGTCTTCTGCTGCCTTTAGCACTGAGGCAGAACAAAAGTGCTGAGTCCTGTCACTCAGAAATTTTAGATTTCTGAGAAATGGTTTTAAAATTGCCTCTGTCCTGTTAGCTATTTTCTTTTCACACTTTCACATGGTATGAGGCATATAGTGGCCAACTGCCACATTTTTGGGCAGAATTTAACCTCTAGTCGTTAAGCTCTGCTTATATGACAGACTTTTCTATCAATGATAAGCATAATTTTTCTGTCTCCTATGGGAGAGCTACATCTCTGACATGGACATTTTTTCAGTTAAAGCTTGTGACTTCCCACATGCCTTTTGAGGCAACTGATTCAACAACTAAGAGAATTTTTCAGTATTGAAGGAAATCACACAAAACACCCTAAAAACTTGAGACTTTCTTACTGGTGATGAAATACCCTGCACTACATATTTGTGAACTCCAGTTGGTATGTCTGACGTGCCAATGGTCTGGTTACTATTCCTGTCATCGCAAGATACTTGAATAGCTTGCTCTGGCACATGCTTACTCCATCTTGACCGCACTAGTGTCTACCACAGCTCAGATACTGAACATCGGTACTTCTCACCTGCCTTAAGAGGCAGCTGTTCCAGTGAATATATTCGGGGAAATACCACTGGGAGGGCTGTTATGGGATATAAATGGAATTGAGGTACCTGGTTCAGTTCCTATGATATACCGCATTTACCCACGTGGTCTGTTGGGGTGGGATATTTTTGAGATGCGTTGAAAAGGATTTCTTCCTCTGCATGTGCCTTCTGGTCTTTGAGGCCTTTTTTGTACAGGTAGGTGTTTTAAGCTTATTGCAGTTATCAGATGTGGAAAAAGACCCTTTGCAGTAGTCTAAATCAAAGCCTCTGCTTGCTTCCATCAGTCATTTTGACACTGACTCTTGGCTGTTTAAGCCCATGGAAGACTTTGAGGAGAGTCCATGGATGTGGAGTCTACAGTAACATCAGAATTAAACTTCTCAGCTTCTGAATTTTACATGGTGCTATCTCATACATGAACGGTTGAAGATAAAGGTGTGCAGAATACAACTTTGATAGCTTAATCCTTTCCTTCTTAGAAGATTTTTTATTTTGTCTATATAATAATGATCTGAGCAGCTGGTGTACTTACAGTAACTGCAGACCTATAATGATAGCCTGAGGCACTAGAAATAGTTTTAGTGACTTAACAATAAAACCTGTTATCAGTGTTTGTCATACTTCAAAGTATTTGTCACTGTGCTTTGTTAAAGCAGTGAAAAATTCTGAAGAATGTATAATGCTTCATAATGCAGTATACTAGGAGAAGGTAAAGATTAATTTAGAAGGATTTCTGCTGTCATAATAATACAGTCAAGTTAACAGCCTGCCATTTTTCCTTAATATTTCCTCTTAAAAAACTAATTCTTTGACTATATATTAATAAGTCATGTTCTTTGAAATTTCTTTAATTAAATTCCTCTAGGGAATCTATCACTTGCTATATTAATTGTTTTGATATATGTTGTGAAGCAAGAATTAAGATTTTTCTTTTTTTGTGAATAGCTTTGACAGATAATCAGAAAAGATACATTGTCTGCAGTTAAGAAAGGGAATCCTTTCAGTAGGTTTACAAATAACTTATTGAAGGTTATCCTGTCATTACTAAGACTCTTCCATAAAGAATATCCCAAATTATATTTTAATTACAGTAAGAATAGTAAATATTTTAACATTGGTTTTCCCTGCCGATATGCCACTTTGTTTTCTCTATGTAGTTTTGTTTTCTTGAGTTATTGGTTCAACTCTTACAAATTTATTTCACGGGAAAGAAAAATTTTTGGGAGTGGGGAATGGAGAAGTAATGGCTTTGCAAATATGTATGCAGTGAAGAGGATTTTTTGCTTACAGTAAATTACTGCTACAGTATAGTTTTAAACTACCCTGACTGCTTTGGGGTTGTGTAACAGTACCTCGTTTTAGTGATGATGTTAGTTAAAATTTCACATTGAAAAAATAAACCTCCTTAAAGCATTTTTTTTTTTCTATAAAGGGATCTTTTTCTTTGTGCAGATCTTGGAAAGTGAAATATTTGAAATGACGTGCTGTGCTCAATACTGGTTATTGCTAAAAGTTTGGTCTGTTTAACAAAATGTACTACACTTCCTGAGGGAGCTGAAATTGCCTTGGAGACAAGATGAGGAATCTGTTGTGCCATGAAAGAACTGCCTGCAAAAGTCTGCTTTCTGTAATTGTTGGCTCAGACAATCCCAGGCAGTCTCTTTAGATGCACAAAACTGGACTATTTTAAATCACAGATGCTTCTATTGTAATATTTCTGGACAGAATGGCTTCCTACAGGAGAAGAGTATGGTACTCTGCTTTTGACTGCTACATTGTTTTCAGGCACTTGGGCTTTGTGTGCAAGAAAGACTAGTACAAATTTTTTTCCATCTGTAGTCTTTTAGATTTGTTGCCAACAATTGATTATCTTTTCCACTTTCATGTGTTTACCCATTTGTGAGTAGGGAGAGAGAGGAGGGAAGAGTGCTTGAGTTATAGAAATGGCTAGAGCATTATATGGCCACTTTACTTCATCCATAACAACATTTTAAGATCAACAGAAGCATATCCTAATCTTGTGGCAAAAAGTTTCTGAAAGAAAAATCTGCATTTTTCAGAAAAAAAGTGTGTGCTGTTCTTGGCCAAGTGTCAAGCATCGCTACCAAGAAGACCCTTAAACTTCTGTTTCCATCCTCCAAAAAAAGTTTGAATCCCCTTAATTGTCAGTCCCATTCTCAGCAGAGCAAACAAGGCTGCTGAATGCATCCTGTATGTTGAATGCTAGTATGTCATTACTGGCCATTCAGATGGTCATAGATTCACTGATTTTTAGTTTAAGTGGGCTGTAACACTTCAAAAGTTGTTTACAATAGACACGCTTTAAGGTGAAGCCTTAATCAGTGAAGAAAGAAGCTCAGTACATGAACTTTAATGTTGGAAATGTTATTCTGTAAATTGCTAAAATAAATGCAGTTATCTTAAATGAGTCACTTCAGTCAAAATATAGTTAAATTTCCGAAAGTTGGGAGACATACTTTTTCTATTAAAAAATAGTAAATATAATTTTTATTTGCAAATGGGGTAACATTTTCTATATTCAGGGAGAAATACTGGTTCTTGTAGCAGGATCACTGTGACATCCCTTTTGGATTTAACTAGTTCTATGAAACCAGAGGTCCAGGAATATTTTGTAGTTTATAGAAAAATCATACAAGACTGATTGTAGAAGAATAGTAAAAGCATACTTTCAGGAATAAGATTAAGAATGCTGTTATGTGCCTATACTTTACAATTTTGAAGTCTCTTCAACCTCCTGTCTTTGAGAGTTTTTAATATTTTGTGAAGCTACTTGTCCATTCTTTAACTGTTGTCATGGAATCACATAATTGTTTGCTAACTCTTGACAAAATTAATCTCAGTTACACGGAGGAGACAATAAATTGAATACGCCTGCATACTCAAGAATAGTATAAAGAATATTGAGGAGCTGGGCACTTCTTTAAATGATACCCTTGTGCTGTAGCAAAGCTGAATCCCCAACTTTTATTTTTGCCCACTTTAAATGATGTGGAATAGATCGTTTTTATAATGAAAGTGTTGGACAATTGTAATTAACGATATTAACTTACTAATCAAGACAAGCTTACAACCCTGCTCCTGAATATTTTTTCTGGCTACTAGGCCATGATTTTGAATCCAGCTGATCTGGTTGCCAGCTGCTTCTGGCACGTGGAGTGCTGGCTCAAAAAGCAGCTGTGGTGTTGCAGAGTGCTGAAAGTTTATGTTTATGCTGTATCTTTATATACATTAACTGCCTGCCTAGGAAGAATGTGTACCTATGTGTGTGATTTGGCTTCCATTAAAATATTCTTTTTCAAGGACATTGGGGAAATACAAGTCTTCAACCTGTGGTGTTTGCAGATTAGTGTGCTTAGTCAAATGTTACAACCTCTATAAGTTCAGTGAGTTGGAAGAGCATTTTAAGTCATGGAAATAATTTTTTTTCTGTCAAACATCAATGAAAAAAGTTAGTGCAGCCTTTTGCATAAATAATCAAAGACCAGAAACTGAGTTAGAAAGCAGATAGATTAAATATTTGCTTGAGCAAACTGCATTTCCTGATTAGGAAGAAATTAGTGATATAAAACCAAAGTGAATACACTACTGAATCCAGGTAGTATCACTACAGAAGCCTTAACTTTTTTAACCTGCAGTGCAAATTAACATTTGCGATAGCAATTTCCTTCATTGCTGCTGTTAGCCTTTCCTTTCAGGTCAAGTTGGTGTGCATATACAGCACCTAAAGCAAAGGATCTAAAGCTACTCTTTATGTAACAGGCTTGTGAAGTGATGCATGGATTTGTCAATAAGGCAACCCAATAGGGAGAAAACAAGAACAAAAAAACCTGTAAAGCTAAGGATTAGAGCTGGCAGAACAAATTTTCATTGAATAATTGTTTTACCTTATCTCTTAAGCATTTCTGAAAGCCCAAATTTTATAGTTAGGTAATTTGGCAATTTCTTTCAATGTCAGACCCTGTCAGATTAAAACGGTTTAGAGTTTCCAGAAAATTTCTAGATTACAATTTCAAGCTAACATTCTGTCAGTTCATTCGACTTTATTTCCTTATCTTGAAGAAATAGTCAACAACAATCACGACCCAAGAGGGCAGAACTAGTCAGGTTTCCAAATACTAGTATTTGTACTGGAGTTACGGTGAAAGAAGTGTTCTCTGCTGGTACATAGATTTGTTAGCTGTTGAGTTTTGTGCTTCATTCTAGCAGAAGAAAAAACTACAAGGCAGAAAATTAAAACATGATTTGAATAAAGTAACAGTCTGAAATTTAAGCTGCTTTTAAAATGACTTATATAATTGTTTAGGATTGTTCTAAGCTTTGCTCTTTAGGGGTTAATTTGGATTACGTGTAAACTTATCTTGTGTTTTATCTTTTGCCTTTCTCTCCTTACTTGAAACTAGCTTAATCTGCATAAAACAACTTTTAAAATCCTTTGTTCTTTAAAACTTGAAAGTAGGTAATTCCAAAGGGAGATTTATAGGCTATAGGAGTATTGTATTTTAAGTTTAAAGTCACAGCAATCTTGATCAAATACATTCCATATGATAATTTTCAAAAGTGACTGTAATTTTTTTATTTGAATGATTTATGAGTTTTAGAATACCTTGTTTTCTGTTTTGTTGTTTAGTCTAAGTTTCTACGGTGTCTCATCTCTTACTTTGGTCATGTACTGGCTTTTCTACTTTACCTCGAATTTGTCTTATATTTTCCTGCTTGCCTATTGCCTTTTTTCCTACCTTTTGTCAGCATAGACCTTGCAGTGTAGGATATCAAAAAGACATTGCTTTAATTGCTTTTTGTGTCTTTCAGGATAACATTTTGTCATCTGCCTTTCCAAAGCAAATGGCTATATGTGGGCACCGAAAGAGGAAACATTCACATTGTCAATGTGGAATCATTTACTCTCTCAGGCTATGTCATCATGTGGAACAAAGCCATTGAACTGTGAGTTTAACCAAGTGCTATCTGTGAAGGGGAGGGAACAGGAGTGTCCCAGCTGCTGTTAACACCAGTTGCAGAAATATCGTTATCTGGAGTGGTCTCTATATTACACTAAATACACTCTCAAAGTATATAGTCATGTAAATACTTTTTATTTTCATGACCATGAAGTGTTAATGTATATATATATGTTCCTGCCCATTAGCAGGATTTTATTGTAGTGCCTGGAATAGATATGGAAATAGACAAAATAGATAAAACAGACAATATGGAAAAAGATGTAAAAATCATTATGCGTGGGCATAAAATAGAATTACCTATTTTAAAATAGGTATGACTGTTACTTGGACAGACATGTCACTTCTACAGCTTTGAGGTTAAAGACTAAAGTGTAAAGATATGCATTTTTTAAGATGGCTGATGTATTCTGAGTTTAAAATTACTTTCTGAAACATAAATTTAAATAAGCCCATTCCAAGAGAAATATACATTTTATAGCTATTGTTATTGTTCTTCCTTTTTTAAATGATAAAATTGTATTTACAAATATAGTGGTTTGTGGGTGAAAATATATAGTTGTGTGCTGCTGTTCCTGTGCTGGTTTTTTTGTTCCAGTATGTCTATTTTCAAAAATACATTAAATCCATCACTTGCCAAAGGGTGTTGAAACACCGTTCTTTATTCACCATCTTCTTCAGTAGTGAGAAGTCAACGTAAAGGCAACAAAAAACAATGGTGTTACTGTAACTATGGCCACCTTGGGCAGTTTATGAATAATGGCAAAACCTGTTTTCCAGCATACAAGTAAACATTTTATCCAACTGTGTCAATTCTGTAACACGAGCTGTTAAGATAAATTTTTTAAAGCTAATGTTAATATTTTTATGGATAGGCAGTAAATAAGTCTTTCCTTAAGACAGAAACTGTCTACAAATAGAGACAATACTTATGGGCTTGACGATAAAAGTAACTCTCAACAACTTGCTTACAGCTAGCCTGTATCTTCGGAATCTGTATTTTCCCAGGCATTTTGAGATGCAGTTTAGGGTGGGGGAAAATTTTTTTTTAATGGAAATATTTCTTTTTTAGGTCATCCAAATCTCATCCAGGACCTATTGTCCACATTAGTGACAATCCAATGGATGAAGGAAAGGTAGGATATGTTTAAAGACTCTTCAATACTTTTTTTTCCAAGCAAGACTACTTTTTAAAGTATAGATACCACTGCTATTTAAGGAAAGATAAGTATATGAGGACAATGTTGAAAGCATAAAGGAAGGCTAAGTCAAGGTTTTAAACCCTAAAAGTAATACGAAGCAAGGTACATACATGACAGTAGTACACATTACTGGAATAATTCATCTTGTAATCAGAAACATTTGAAAATACAGATGAAAATGCTTAGCTGCAAAACTTCTGGCAAACAAGAGCAAAGAATTTCACTTATGGTGATATAAATTAAGATTTTATCAGAAAAACCCCCAATCATAACTAGAGTGCTGAAAGTGTGATGGAAGTTAATTCTGCTTTATCATGCACTTGTGTATTGTCATTTCACAACTTTATAATGCTTATTTTTGTAGCATATTTATATAGAATCCCTTGTACTTTGTCTTTAGATTAACTAATCTGAGACATGGGGTTTGTGGAATTGGACATCTAACTCACTCACATTTTAGGCAATTTATTATAATCACTAGATGCTGTCTATTAATGAAACTGACCCATAGTATGACTAGATATTTCAGAAAAGTGAACTGAACTAAAATATGTAAGCAAGATCTGTGTATTAGACTTGTCTTTTCATTCTTATGAGGTAGTATTAACATAATCATCTGTTCATCTTAACAAAAAGTTTTACAGTACATGTTCTTGAAGCTCTGGCAAGACAGGAGTCTTTGTTCTATGACATAGCAGCCACATTGAAGTTGAGCTATGAAGTCAATGGTCGGTAGTTCCTTCTGTATTAAAGTAAATCTACAGGTATTAACTTTTTGCTTTGGGACATCTGTTATGAGGCCCATGCAAAACCAATGCAGAATGCTTAACTTAATTCATTAAGTCTTCCCTGTGAGCTAAAAGGAGAAAGCAAGAAGCTGAAATGCCTTCTCTAGGTGACAGCAATTACTGTAGTACCAAATCATCTATTCCCTACATAAGTCATGGTTTCAAGACTAAGCTGTTCTTCAGGAAATGGACCTCTTCTGCAAGTTTTGGTATCACAGGGCTAACATATTCTATCAAAGGTTTTCAGATGCTTCAGCCTGTGTGCCACAAACAATTATTTAGCACATCTTAGTTGTCTACTGCAGATTTTCTCCAGATCCCTTGGTCTACACTGAAGAATAAGCAGGAGGGGTTTTCCTTTATTTTAACAGTAGGAATAAAGCAAAATACTAAAGAACTATTTGAAAACAGCAGCCTTACATGAACCTTTTCCAGAACTGTGTAGATCCCTGACAAAGGTATGGTTATAATTTAGCTGGAGACACCTCAATGCTGGTTTAAATGTATCTTCATTAATGTACCCACTCTAGATTATTCAGGCACGAGCAATTGAATAGTGTCATGAATTACATACTGAGTTATTACTTTTTTCAGTGTAATGTTGCAATATCCTAGAGTTTTGAACTCCCATGTGTGAAGAATCTTCAAGGAGAAAGTTTTGCTTACTAGTGTTGCAAAGTGAATTTAGGAGAAATAGTTTTTATGTACTTCTTGTTTGTTGTGTCAGTAGTAGATTAAATTGGAGAAAGGAAATGATACTATTGTCTTAGCTGTGGTTTGAAAGTTTTAAGGCTGTATCCTAGACACCTGAGATTTCAGTCCAGCAATGAGAATTTCATAAGTAGAGTTTTTTTCATCAGTATGAAGCTCACTGCACTAAGTGCATAACTAAGGGGTCTCTCTGTAGAATTGGGTTTGAATCACGTTCCAGGCTTATGAACTCTAGAATATGAATGCAGTGAAGCAATGGTGATTCCAGAAAACACAAATGATCTATTTATTTTGATGTATTCCACTCCACAACTAATTATTGTCAATTAAAGTTTAAAAATTACTGGTTGTCAATCAGTGTTTTGAAATCTGACCTTACACTTTTCTTACTTCTCATAAGAAAGACGTTGCTGGAAAAACCCCTATGCAGTTGCAAGAACCCCCCATGTATTCATTTTTAAAATTTGTACATGCTTTTAGCTTTCTAATCACAGTGGTTTTTCTAATGTTTTAAGTTGAAATAGAAAAAGTATAAAATATGGCTTATGATAGGCAAGATAATTTAAAATAATAGTGTACGTAACATTAATGGGAAAAATTGAATATTCACTTTTGCTAGATCAAACATGTCTAATTTGTATGGTATTTTAGTGCTGTATAGCACTGAAAGAGATGAAATATGTGTAAGCTGGTAGGAAATCCTGTGTTATTTTTTGTGCTGGAAAGAACTGTACACCTTGAAAATTTTATTATGTTGAAAAAAGTGCCCAGGCTAAACCTATTGGTATGGCAGTAGACTGTTACTACTGCCTTATGTTGGCCTTGAAGGTTTTTTTTTTTCCATTAAATAGGACTTAAGATAGGAGAGCAAAAAACTTAAATACTCAAAAATGTGTTAGACTTACTATTATGAGAAATTTGAGTCTTCACTCTGCAGAAAAAGTTTAATCTTGCTTCTAGCAAAATGATTATTTGGTGAATAATCTTGTTTAATTTATCTAGCTTTCCTCTTATGAACAAATACTGGTTTTGATGTTCCCTCAGCCAGTTATCTTAATTGTTATTAACATCTGGAGAAAGGTCGTAGTACACAGTTTCTTTATAGACAATAATCTCTTACTGAGAACGTCAGGGAGAATAGTGTATTCTTCCTGCAAATTTAAGCAGAATGAATTCCAGTGAGGAAAATGCACAATAAAGTTCTCTCTTTCAATGTGCCCCATCCCCTCCTCTTCACTCAGGAAGGAATACACATAGCGAGGTTTAATGTTGATCTTTCGGGAATCCAAAACAATTTCCAAGGAATCTTCAGAAGGATGCTTTCATTTTTTTCTAATTCTGCATGAATGTCCATTGTATTTGCTGAAACTTTAGGAGAATGACAAACCTTTCTAACACTGAGGCCTTCACCTCTTTCATTTTTGTTTTTATAGCTACTTGCAGGTACTACATGTAGTGTTATGCTGCGTAACTTTGGAACAGAGCTACAGGCCTTGCAAATGGTACCATTTTGCTTTCCTTATAAGGAATTAATGTATCTTCTTATTAATGCAGCTTCTGATTGGCTTTGAATCTGGAACAGTGGTATTATGGGATCTGAAGTCAAAGAAGGCAGATTACAGATACACACATGATGAGGTAACATTTTTCCTCTGCATTACTTACTCTGAGGGTATAATTCACTACTCTAATAGTGATATTTATTATTTTTTAATCTCCTGCTCTGTCACCAGTGGATCAATAACTAGGTCTCTCTGAAATTGCAAGTACTGGAAATTTTCTCTAAAAGAAGAGTAGAGTTTGGGTAATAAACTTCAGACCAAATAATTTCACTGAGTTTGTTTGTGAAGTAATGAATGGTGGCATGGACTGGATTTCTTCACTAATTTTTTGAGGGAGAAGCTTTCAGATCTCTTTTTTGTCAGTCATGCAACTTTCGCCTGTGTTAAGGGTTTAAGTTGAAACTAGATGGTTTAGCAATTTCTGTAATTTGGAGTCTCTCACATATTCTGAAAACTGGGGGAGGAAAGGGCAGGGGAAAACAACCACTAAGTAATTTCACTCTGACATTTCTATAAACACCTTTTCTCTGTAGAATAAGATCAAGGTTTGAAATAAGACGGGGAGATGTAAAAAAACAATGGCATTCAATGGCATTAATTTCTTTAAACTTGATTCTTGAGAGAATAGATTTTTTGAAAGAGAATAAAATAACCAGCATAATAAGCAAGTTGTTATTTTATTTAAATAACATAAAATTAGTCTCAATTATATTTATGGCTATGTCATTGTTCAGTACCAGCTTTAGGGTTTTTAGTGGGGAGTGGAGGATGTTTGGTAGCAGTTCTGGCTCAGTACTTGTGTTTGTACATGTTCTACCAATCAAGAGTTTCTTTGAAGGGACTTTTGAAGGGGGAGTCGGTGAAGTAATCTAAGCTTCAGATCATCAGAAATGTCAGTATAAGCCCCAAAGTATGTTAGGTGAAAAACAGTTTTTTCTCTTCCATTTTCATTGCATGGACCTAATTAATTCCCTTTGTCACTTTCTCATAAACTTACTCATGTCTTCATCATCTTTTTTTGGTGTTAAACTCTTCTTATACCTCTTCTTCTTCATGTTTTTCTCTAACTTTTTTTTACCCATTCTAGTTTACCTTTGTGTTATAAAACAGAAAAACAGCACTGTAGTGTATTCAAGATGTGGGCACACTGGATTTATCATGTGGAATAATTATCTTTGGACTTGTTTTCTTTTTCTCTTGATCTTGATACTGGATTAGCCTTTTGATACTGCAGGTGTTAAGCAGATGCTTCCTTGGAACAACCCTCTGTAAAACTAGAGACTCATTCTTCAGGTATTACTTGTCAGGTCAAAGTCCTTTTGACATTTATGCATCATTTTGCATTGACATAGTTGGACAGTACAAATATGAAGTCTTTCTGCAGTTTTTCACTGAAATCCTGATTTCTACCTTGAATGTGCCTTGGTACTGTCAGCAGACTCTACCACCTTAATAGGGTTGTTCTAATTTTCCAAGTTGCTTCTGAATAAACTGAGCAGTACAAATCCCTGAGGGTCTTTACCATTTATCTACATCCATGCACTAATCAATTAGTACCAGCCTGTCTTTATTTCAGATTGCTTTACTTCCTGGTACCTTAACCAGTTATTTTTTTTGTTAAAAAATACCTAGTCTGTTTAGTTTAAGTTTTCTTTGCAATAAGTTGTTGAAAGACTTGGAAAATTTTGTAGACAGCTTAAGTGGTGGTTCCACATGCCTGTTAGCATTCTTGGAGGTTTGTTTGACTATAATTACCTCTTATAAAAAGCATATTGACTACTTTTATCTGGTGTATTACACTCATCTATATGTTGATTGATTCTGTTCTTTATTAAAATTTCGTTGCAGTTTCTAGAAACTTACCTAAGGTAGACACCATGCTGCTTATTCTAGTTTCCTTTGGATTTTGTGGTCCCTTTATTTTAAAAATTGACCAAATACTTGTCTCAATAATCTTTGAACCAATCCTGACTTGAGAGGCTGCAGAGAGCAGTGAATAGTTCAGATGTTGTATCTTTCATTTTCTTTAGAATTAATAAGTGAATGCATCTAGGTGTTCAGTTTGGTTTTTTTGATTGCAGAAGAGGTAATGAAATATCTTAGGTCAGACCCTCTGGTAAAGAAATGTGTGTTACCATAACTTGGGAATGGTTAGGAAGGGAAGGAGAAAAACAGAGACAATCTGGTAGTGTAGTGGTTTCCTTGCTAACAAGAGTGCACATGCAGAAGGCTTAGTGTGGAACAGTGCCTTTTCTCAGGAGATCTGTCTCTGGTTAGTGTGATGCAGAACAAAGAAAGCACTCTGCCATTTTATTTCCTGCTAACAAGCTGTATAAATTTGAACATTTCTATGCACAGAATCTTTCTAGCTAGCTTCTTGTTGACTTCCTGGTTTGGTGGCTTTGTCAGAGAGCCTCTTTCATACACTGACTGTAAGGTCTGTATTCCATCCATGAACATGTGTGCCAACCTACCCTTAAGGGACAGGAAGCACCTAATGTCACAACATGCTTCACCTCTTCTCTCACAGAGGGTAATGCATGTGACACTCCTGCCCTGTAGCAGGAGCAGGATTTTAAACCTCAGGATTTATGCCCTTGGTTCTCCACTTGTTTTTGATGAGAGCTCTTCTGAGTGTGGAGTTGATAGCCGGTAAGAAGAACTACTTAATCCAATCTTGTCACACTTGCCATCTTAATGGGTGGCTAGGCTTCCTCAGGCATTGTGAGCATGGTGGCCAGGACATTGATACCATAAAAAATGTTTGCTGGGAATTTTGCCATTGGATTAGTTTCCTCCTCTCTCATCACTTTGGAGTTGTTGCTTGTAACTTGAAGGTCTGTGCAGTCTACCACTGTCGTTTGATGCAACTTTTTGTCTCAAAACTTCGGATATGTGAAGGGATCCAAATGTCATCCTTTGTTCCTTAGCAGAAGAAGATCATAATGAGGGTCAAACTCCCTGCGTGTTCAGAGGTTTGTGGAAAGATGTCTGTTATTTCCCAAGGGAAGAAGTTGAATCCAATTATATGTTTTTGTAGCTTCCTCCTTGGTTTCATTTCAAATGACCTGACCTTTAGGAGGCTTTCTTGAAGCAAATTCACATGTTGTGCTAGGGCAGTCTCATTTGTTGCCTGAAAGCTAGATCAATGCAACATTGTCCACACTTCTTCCTGTCTGAACATGTGTGCATCCCCAGCACCTTGATCTAATAAGTGCAGCACAAGAACACTAGGACACTCATCCCAAGGACAGGAACAGGTGGGTAACATCACCACCCCTAAAACCTTTGTAATCATATTTCTGCTTAAATGTGGCTGGGGGAGGCAGCTCTAGGTCATGATTGGTGTTAGTGCTGACTGCTGGCATATTCTTCCCTCCATAACATTGTAGTTCAGGGAAAATTCAGAGAATTTAGTTAGAATTTGTTCTTGATTTTTCTTTATTACTAATTAAATCCTGAACTTAAGTAGTGTATGTTTTTTATTGTAACAGTAATAATTTACATATTTAGAATTAGAATAATGCACAAATGTAACATTATTTTTCAGAGAATTTGAAGGAAACTATTTGTACATAGTGGAATTGCAGCTGTGAATGAATTTTTATTCAGAAAATTATTTGAAACCCTTTACTCAAAACATCTTTTTGGTCTTGGGCCGGCTCAATAAAATAGTAAGACTAAATTCTTTTTGCACTATTCTTAAGCCTTTTGTGTTCAGACATTGGGGATTTAAGGAAAGTAAGCTGTGCATTTGTTATGTAAAATGCAGTTTATATTGCAGTCAGTTCCCAACCTGTATTTTTGTTCATGAAATAAATAAAACAAATTATTCAACTTTTAGATTTTTTTCTAAAAAGAGCAAAAGCCAAAAACCTCAAGTGTAACTTCTGAAAACTAAAGCTAGTTTTATAATCAAGTCCCTTCTTCAAGTAATATTTTGTTTGTTCTGATGTAAAGTAAGCTTTGATAGCATTAACTATAATGCATTATAGATTACTATTTTTAGACTCAATGTTCTCGTACATGGCTGAGTGTAAGAGATTATTTTAGAGCATTAAAAACATGTCAAAGTAGCCTGTGGAATTAAGAGGACAGGGGAAAGAGAAACAACCCTGTTTTGTGCCTTGCCAGAAACCAAAGTGTGTCAATGTATTTCATTTCATCAAAACAATCTTCATGATGTATTGTCATTTAAGTATCAGTAGCTACATTTTTTTGTTTGTTTGTTTTCTTTCTTTTGCAGTCTTTTTCCCTTCCTTAGGTTGTTGGCAAGAGAGTTAGCATGGGTACTCCCAAGTTTTACTATACTTTCTCTGTATGTTTTTGTGTACATTTAGAGAAGGAGTCAGTATCATCATCCATTCAAGTTTAACCAAAAATGCTGTCCATGTCCATGGAAATTAAAGGACTGTCATAATAAGACAGTGATATCTGGATAGGAAATGGTAAATAACCAGTCTGGTTTGCTGAATAACTAATCACAGACTTTGCCAGTCATGCACAGTATATTTCAAGCTCAATTAATATTGTAAGAGAGTAAAGGATCATGACAAAATCCAAAGAATTATGAAAGGAGTTATCAATGTCTCTGGTGCATTCCTCTAGGAAAGTATGCAGAAACATTTTCCCAAAGCTTGTGTTGTATTTGAAAAGTAAGCAGAGATGCATATTGTTTAAAAAAAGAAAAAAAAAAACAGTTTACTTAGGATTTCTTTTTTTTCTTGAGCTGTAGCAACTCTATTTGCAGTTGTCTAAATTTGGTGTTAGAAAAATGGATTAAAAAAAAATCTTTTGAAAACAGGGTAAACTGCTTAAATTAATAGCTTTTGTATTTACATCAGTGAAATCCTGCATGTACTGTCCTGGTTTTGCCTAGGGATAGGTTTAATTTGCTTTCTAGTAGCCGGCACAGTGCTGTGTGTTTGGATTCACTACGAAAATAACTTCAACACGCTGATATTGTAGTTGTGCTGAGTAGTTGTTACCCTAAGGTAAGGATTTTTCAATTTCTCATGCTCCGGCAGTGAGCAGGTACACAAGAAGCCAGGCGGGAGCATGGCCAGGACAGCTGACCTGTGAGCCAGCCAAAGGGATATTCCATACCACAGAGCCTCATGCTCAGTACAGAAATGGGGGCAGTTACCTGGAAGGGGGCTGATTGCTGCCCGCTGGAAAGGCTGGGCACTGCTCAGTTACTCGTGAGCAGTTGTATTGTGCATCGCTTGTTTCTCTTGGGTTTTACTCCTGTGCCACTCTCTCCTTTGCATTACAGTTGTTGCTGTTGTTGTTACGATTATATTTTACTGCATTGCAATTATTAAACTGTTCTTACCTCGACCCGTGAGTTTTACTTCTTTTCTGATTCTCCTCCCCATCCTACTGGTGAGTGAGCAACTATGTGGTGCTTGGTTGCTGCCTGGGGTTAAACCAGACAGCTGAGAAGAGTGATCTCAAACAGTTCCAAAACCATATGCATGTAATCAGCTGCAGAGCTAAAATAAGCCTGTAGGAATTGAAAAGAATGGGATTTTTTGTATCAGTATTTAATGAATTGAAACAGCTAAATTCCCTTGGAAAAATGCCATTAAAACTTGAGTCTTTATTGATGAACTTGTCTCTTACCTTATAAGGTTGCATTTAAATTATTGATTTTGTACCTCTTAAAAGAACCAAGAAATAATAGTGATTTCTAGGGATATTGACAAGCTATTGCAACAGTAAAACAAAATTTCATAAAATGTTTTAAAACATACATTAATCTCATAAAAAGCTAGTGATCTACTTAAGATATTTCTGTAGCAGACTTGCATATAAATGCTTTCAATCCTGTTCCTCAGACTTTTTGGGTTTATTTGTGATTGGATTTCACAATCCTACCTAAGTCTCCCTCAGTTAACTGCTGCAGTTGCTGCAAGAATGTTTCCTTCTTAAAATCAGGCATATTTACCCTCTTTACAGGCAGTACAGCAGTATATCCACATGGGATAATTTTTATGGAAGAGGTGGTGAGGCTGCATTTGTGTACAGCCTGTCTCCACATAAAACTCAGGCATAGTTTCTGCAATTTCTGGTAAAATTTTGGCATATGTAGAACAGCATGGTCAGTTGTGCTATGTTTGTTACTGAAAAAAGTAAGGCTCAATTCTCCCTCTCCCCCCAGAAAACACATAACTGTCTCAGAAGTTTTGAAACTTTCTTAGAGTCCAGAAGAGCTACCTTAAATTTTAATTAAAGTGAAGGGAATAGTAGGAATACTTTTAATAAGAAACCTTTAGTTGTAGTTAATTAAATATAAAGATTTATTTAGACAAAGTTGGTTGCTTTCTTAATAGAGTTCTCTCTGTGTAAGTGCCTGTAAAGACTCCCTATATTTGGTTCATATTTGTAAATTGAAGGATTCAGAATGTTAGTGGTCAGGACTTGGTTTACCTGTGCAGACAACTCCACTTAAGCATATAAATGCCTCATGCCTTAAATATAGCAACAGTTCTCTGTGATACTTGTGTATAATCTTGTTATAAGGGGTCACTTTCTGTTTCCATATGACCAGTGATATATTAAAAAAAAAAATATTTGAGAGACAGTTAAATCTGCACCAGCTGATATAAACATACTGCTGCATTATCGCGCCAAAAAGGCAACAGGAAGTTTTAATTGTGATGAGATTTAAAATTAAAACTGAGAGTTTTATCCTGCATCAGTAAGTTTTGTGTGAAATATTGGAAAAAAAAATTACTCCTAGGGGCTCTTTTGTGTCTTAGAAGATATGCATAGATTTGCAGCCTCAGTGGATTCTGCTTGATTTTTCTGTTTTATGCTTTCCTTCAAATTCTAGCACTAATATTAACCCTGAAAAAAAAGTCAAAACTTTCTTGCTCTTGAGTATTGAGATGATTTTCAGATACTAGTTTTGTTTTGGTGATTGAGAATGTTGCTATCAACTGACTAGTACTGCCTAAGGTTATTGTACCTTTTCTATTATAAGTGTCTTGTTGCTGTAGATAAGCCAGCCTGTTGGGTACCTCGAGATTATGCTGGAGTTATTCACAGGTTTGGTTTTATTTTTAAGGCTTACAAGAATTTGTGAATTGTGTGATAGCAAATGATATTGCTCTATATAAAATTTATCATAACCAGCTTACAGAATGGTTAGTTGGATAATTTTAAAACACATAAAGCATGTATTTTAGGTATGTTTTAAATAATATTTAGCTGCTTTACTGAATATAACAAGAGACTCTATAAAACTAGGCAGTAAATAGCCATAAAGTCAAAAGGCTCATTGTTCTCTTTCAGTGGGTGGGTTTTTTTCATCCCTTCATATTCCTTGCAGAAACTAAGTGATAGCAGTCATCCTTCTCCTTTGTGCTCAGTGTATGAGATCTTTTTATGTTCTTAAGCATTAATGCTGTTTCAACAGTAATAGGTTGTTGAATTTCCCTCCTCCTAACATTCTTTTTCAAGAAAAGGAAGAAGTGTTCATTTCTCGTATTTATCCTGCTCTCCTTCCTTCTGTAAATCTTGCTTTCTTACTGCTTCTTAAGACCTATTTCTACATAAGTGTGTATCAAACTGTTCCATTTACACTATGGGCTGCCTGCTGTTGTCAAGGTTAGATGTGGGAAATTATGCAAAATGTACTCATTCTACTGTATTGCTAAGCATACTGTAGTCATTTATTTTCTTAGTGACAAGAGCTTTTCAAAATGCAACCTTCTCTTTACTGAGTCTGCACTGTCAAACTTGTTGATCTTGCTTTATTTGGTATAATGTTGGTAAATAAAAAGAAATTTTAAATATTTACACAAGTTTCTTTTATAATACCTTTTTTTTTGCTCAATAAAAATTTATTTGACAGACAGAATGAGCCAGGCTATTTAATTTTGGCACTAGGAGACATCATGGGAGGTGTCTGGGTTTCTGAGCTACATATGTAGATGTGATATTGGTACACAGAATCTGTCTTCTAACAGAATCTATAGTGATTCCACAATACATAGGGAACAATATTAAATTTCACTAAGAAATGCTAAACTTAGTTAATATGTAGTTTACTTATATCCAGATATTCTGTTACTTTAAATTAGAGAAATTATTTTTGGAGACTCTAGACTCACATACTGTAGCCATTTTCCTCTCTCATTTAAGCTCTGGATTCTCCCAATCAGATTGCTGGAAACTGTCTTGTTTCTCTGTATAACTTGATGAAATAGGAAGACCTGATCTGTATGTATTCAGTTTGAACAAAGCTAGCTTGGATCTGTCTTGTGAGATTTGCTCTTCACCTAGTAACTACTGCTCAGGCTTTCATTGCTAGTTACAGTTCTCTACTACTCACACACCCAGGCTTCCTCACAGAGGAAATCCCTAGGTGCCTGAGTGGGTCTAAGCCCTGCTTACAGACAGAATCACTCCTGAGGGTATCCACTCAAAAGATGGTATTGTACAGCCCATCAGCTTTCAGTTATTCAACACCTGCTTTTCTAGTTTACCTAGAGTAATGTCTTTATCATAAGTATTAAACAAATTTACCTTCTCATTAATACCAAAATTCTGTATTTCTTGCAGTTAATAGTTCCTTTTGCACCTTCTGGGTAGCAGAGAAATACTTCTCGGTTTCATTGTTTACTGATATTTTCATGCTATAACCAAAATTCCCTTGAACATCACCTAATGGTTTCTTAAGGTCTCCATGTACTAGTAGAGATGCTGGAAACAGAAGTGGCACCAATCTTTTCTTACTAGTTAGTATTTTTGCCTTATTTGTATTCCTTGCATCATTGTTTACTTTCCTCTTGCCTGAAGGCAGCAACTAGATTTTATTTATGTAGCTTTTTTCTGCACATTTCATGTGCTATGGTGTAATCATTCCATTCCTATTTTTAGTAATATAAAGATGTTTCTGTATTTATGCTAAGATTTACTAGTAGATTCCTGCACTTGCCTGCGCCTCAAAACTGCCATTGCAACATTAGAGTATCCAAGCTAATACTTTGTTTTCATTATTATAATTTCAAAAACTTCTTGTTACTTCAATTCTTGTTTTATGGAAGTTTTCAGCCAATGTTTGCCTCTTGTGCACATCTACATAGACATCTCAAAATGGCATGTAATACTTGAACTTGATAATCTCATCCTATGTTTTTTGTATTGACAGTATGCTTTTCCCAATAGTGAAAAATTTTTAGCAAAATTGTTTTGGTTTGAGCCTGGCCAGAGGCCAGGAACTCCCCAGGCTCGCGGACTTCTCCCGCTTCTCGCAGCCAGACAGAGGAGAGGGAAGAAAAATAAAATATGTCCACGAGGTTTATGGTTAAAAATATCTCGAGAGAAAATCACAAGCA